>JAYXIM010030869.1:0-31598 GCA_037575425.1 Anastrepha fraterculus
GATTGCTGCCGTTGTTGTTGTTGGCGTTGTTTTGCTCGTTGAAGTTGACCCTTGCACGTGTTCAAATTGCTGCCTCGCTTGCGCTGTCTCCGTACACACACAAACATAAATGGTACTTTTAAAATATATTGGACAGTCAGCAAAGAATTTAATGCATTTTTATGCAGCAAGCGAAGGGCCACTATCGCTGACATACACACACACGCACACATTTCTCTATACACACAATATATCCTCACTATCTGTTCTTTGGCCATTGTATTGTAGTAGTTGGGGCTTTGTAGGCAGGAAAGAAGGGATTTATATATTTTGGTGTCCAAAGTTTTTTTTCTTCGACTTTTTTTATATATTTTTTTAACCATTATTTGGTTCCCCTTTACTTTTGTTTGGTTTAGTTATTCATTATTCCTTTTTTATATTTCTTCGTTATTAACATTTTTCGGTTTAATTTTCTGTGAAGGGTTTTTGCTTTCGTAGGCATCTCATTTTTGGGGCGTTGCAACACCGAAAACGTGATTTGGCATTTTTTTCTGATAGTTACCAAATTTTGGTGGGTCTTAGTTGTTCGTGCAATGCCATGTTGGAGCTTGTGGTGTAGGCTTTTAGGATGCTGGAATATAAAATGAATTAAAATATTCGTAATATATGCAATGCTCAAGGGACTGTGATAAGAAACAAATAAATGCGGCGGAAAATTAACGCGAGCGCGAATGAAATAAAAATTGAAGTTGGAAGTGAGAATATACATTTTTTTCGAAATTATTTAAATATAAGAAAGTATCCAGATTAGGAAGTATTACCAAAACAGCGATGAAACTTGCACGGGAACTAAGAAATGTATTAAATTTTAATACCACCAAAATATTTAGGAAAATTTTTATGGTTTATATGAGGTAAGCTGAAAATACCTACCAAAATCGAGTACTTTTTTTAATAAAATTAGTTCTTTTAAAATATTTCGTCCATTAAGTCACCTCAGATGGTAGAAGAGTTTAAGCTTAAAAGATCTGCATACAATTTTTTTAAAGTTTTGCCATCGAAAGCAAAATAACAATAGTTTTTGAGATATTTTCAATATAAATTTCAAAAATATTTTGTCAGAAAAGGAACATCTCAGACGATAGAAGAGCTTAACATTAAAATATCTGCACAAAACTTTTTAAAAACTTTTAGAAAATTGGATCAATGAAGACAAAATGACGATATTTTTGGAGATACTTCCAATATAAATTTTAAAAATATTTTGTCAAAAAAATCACCTCAGACGATAGAAGAGTTTAACATGAAAAGACATGCACAATTTTTGTTTTTAATATTTTATCAGCGAAATCAAAATGACGATATTTTTGGAGATACTTCCAATATAAATTTTAAAAATATTTTGTCAAAAAAAAAAAAAAATGATCTGCGTTGATGGAATATGTTAAGGGTCTGATAAGGTCTACATATAAATTTTTAAAAAATTCATCAAAGAAACCAAATTAATAATATTTTTGGAGATACTTTCAAGTCGGTCCGGCTCACGTAATTCTTAATATTTTTCCGAAATATTTGGGATGAATTCCGAAAATATAACAAATTCCATAGTTCAGATGTACTGATGTGCTGTATGGAAAATGAGGCAGCCAAATAGAGGTAAGAAGGTGTGCTCAGCGAAGCCTATTCTCTCAAATGTCGAATTCCATTATCATTCGACAGATGCCACGTTTGCATCGATCGAATTTGAGCTGTTTGCTATCTGTGGCCAATTTTAACAGATCTTCATATGTATGCGAGATATTTCTGTTATGTTTTCAAGCAAATATTTTTCTAAAGGTAAAGAACGTTTAAAGGTACCTACTTCACGTCAATATACCTACTTCACCTCAATCTGGCTGGATATGCCCCAATAAGACAATGAATGCCCTCTTAGAATGGCTGTTATTATGTTCCTATTACCCTATTGCTTTGCCCTATCCATCATTACACTTGTGGCATGTAGTGCTTAGGATTACACATTTTTCATCTCCCTAGTTTCCAATGAATCTGTCGTTAATGAAAAGTTTAATCAACGCAACAGGCAGATCTCAAGAGTTCTTACTCAGAAGAGTTAGTGGCAAGACTCAGCATTACACTTTCTAACGAGAACACACAAAATAGCATTGGTATACTCCTACAAATATGTAAGCTACATATTTATTTTTGAGAAATTTATAAGAAGAGCGAAGAACAAATTGGGTCAAGAACCCATCCGCAGGATTACTCGATTGGCGACTGTCAAAACTAAATATTCCTACTAAGCTAAAATAAGTACAGCCTTATCACACTGATTTCCGTTATAATGGGGCATTGGCTTGTCGGCATACACGCTTAGTGGCTACTGCCGAAGCTGAAGAAGAAGAAGAGAGAGGTATTGGATATACCTGCTCTATTCAGACGAAGATTCAATACAGATAGACAATCAAGAAGATATCAGTACTGTGAAAACCAATGATTTTGTAAAATTTTGGAAAGTTCGCATTGGATTTAGAGAGAACAAGAAGAGTTCCCCATACGGCATAGTAATGACCCATAAGCCTGAGTGTGTTTCATAGTGAACAATCCCGATAGTGTAATCTGAGATAAGATCGCCTAAGATTACGTATCGCCTTTCCCCTTTCCAATGCAGCTTAGATGAACTCATATCACCCAGAGGAATTAGGTTATGTTGAAGAGGCTGCTGAAAAGCTGTATTGACACGACTGTCCTTAGAAAGGAAATATGCGGAAACAAAATTTTAGGATTTGCCATCGGTTGCTTACGATGCAGTTTTAAAAAAAATGGGCTCAGCAATATCAACAAGGAAGAAAGAGAGATCTTTGAAAACGACTACCGCTCAGGCTGCATAGGGACGGTAGTGATTGAAGAAAATGCTCAAAAGTTTGAAAATTTAGTAACGACCGATCGAGTAATTAAATTGCAATGGATAGCAGAATAATTTCGGATTATAAAATAATGAATTTAAGAGATTTCATATGAATATTTGCATATAAAAACAATTAGTGTGAATTAGGCGCCCGGAAATGCTCAGAAGGCTCGTCAAACAGCAACGATTTGGAGTTATGTGAGAGGGCTTTGGATAAAGTTTGCACCCACGTTGTGGCCATTCATGAAACTTGGATTTGTCAATATGATAATTCCAATATAATGAACCACGCGCTGGTCCTCATATCAGACTGGTGTCCTGCTCAAAGATTATCTATTAATCCTAGCAAGACAAACATTATTCGTTTTAGGAAAAAATTAAAGTTGGACCTTGGTACAATAATTGCGGAAGGAACTACTATAAGCTACTCGAACGAAGTAAAATATTTACTTGTAGGTATTGTTTTAGATAAAAGTCTAAATTGGAGCTCGTATCTCGAAGCGGGGTTAGAAAAAGCCGTTTTAGCTAAGTGGGCCTTTATGGCAGAACATGGGATCTAGACTCTAAAATGATTCATTGTGGATGTTTACCAATCATGATTAGATCGATCGTTACCTATGCCTCCTTTGTTGGGTGGCTGAAAGCCAAATAAGTAACCACTAAACAACTACTTGGTAATTTTCAAAGACAAGCCCGCTTGGTAATAACTGGTGTGATGACCAGCTGTTCCACTGTTGCTATAGAAGCGATAAAAGGACTATAGCCACAGCATAATTTCCTTAAAAAATGGACAGCCTGAAGTGCACTAAAAATTCAAAATTTACTTGGAAAAGATCTTTCTTACTTTGGTCATTAAAGTATCATAACAGTCCGGATATCTCTGTACAATTTGTTCATTAACAGACTTTTATGATTGCAAAATGTGTTTTTAATCTTAGGTTTGGAATCAATTGAATGGGAACTGGAAGTATATTGGGTCTATCCTAGAGGTCTCGAATGGTGGACAGATGGTTCGAAAATAAATACTGGATTCGGTGCCAGAATCAATGGTCCAAATAATTCTCTGAATAAATAGGCAAATTGCCCAGCGTCTTTGAGGCTGAAATTCAAGCAATTTCAATCTGTACGAGAATAAATAAGTTGAGAGCCAACAAAGGTGCACACATTGCTATATACTCCGACAGTCAAGCTGCATTAAAAGCACTAGCTTCACATCTGAGGAATCGAAACTACAGTACGAATACTTTAACAACCTGAACCAGCTTAGTGCAACAAATAAAATTGTACTATGCTGGGTTTCTGGACACTCTGGAATAAAAGGTAAGGAAATCGCTGATGAACTCGCTAGGGCGGAGTCGGCTGCTGATTTTCACCGTCCATAGCCATACTGTGGTATCAACTGGGCAAAGTCTAAATACAGGGTAAATAGTTGGGGAAATGCCCAATGAGATATCCACTTGGGAAATCACAAGACCGTTTATCTACATTAGGGAACTGCATAAAATGCGTAAAGTATATAGACCAGGCAAGTAGTTGATTTTCTAATGATGAGTGATAAAGCCACAGAGCCTATTTTGTGTAACTGTAGACAAGACTGCATATCTTTCATTGAGATCAAATGGATCCGAATGAATGCTCCTGCTGCTGATATTCTGAAATTTGTCCGCAAGGCGCAAAATTTACGGAAAGAATTTGGCTTCCAACCAACTCCCAGCCTGAGGCCAGGGAACATTTAAGTCAAATAGAACCTGATGTAAAATATTTAAGGTAGCACTGCCAGTCAATAGGACTTGTATCTACATATCACCTTGAGTAATAGAAAAATTTTCATTATACAGAAATCTGCTTCAAATTTTTCCAAAACGCGTCCTTTTCAAATTTGTATACGAGTACAATTTATTGATCCTTTCCGATTCAAATGAGCCTTTACATGAATACTTTTCACACAAAAACAACAAATACTTAAAGGTTGTCCCCCCTCGTTTCGTGTGTCATATGAGTCAGCCAAATAGGTATGCGGAGAGTATCCTTCAATCAATGCCAAAATAATTTATTGTAATAAGATGCGGCGATGTTACGAATAATGTGCACCATTTGCAAGTATGTAAGTATGTAAGGGTATACGAGTATGTGCGGTGATGAACCAGCAAACGGATTAAAATCCCTTCCAATACAAACGAATACAATATTCCTTAAAAAAAAAGAAATTATCAACGCTTTTGTTTTGAATTGAGTGAAGTGAAGTGAAATGCAATGAAGCAGCAAATCAAATTTTCAATGGCTTTTACCTGGCCGAGAGCAATAAGCAACAGCAACGCAGAGTACAAACCGTGTGTTGAAAAGTTTTCGATCTTCAAATTCTCTCCTTTCATATCTGTAATGATTTCTGTTTCGCATTTCCTCCTTTGCTACAGTATTTTTTTATATTTTATTTATTGTTGCTCTGAAGTGAAAGGATGCCTTCGCCAACTATCAAAAGCAAACCTTTGATCACGTTTATTGTTGTTGTTATTGGTCTCTTATGGACCTTAATCAGTCAGCGTGATCTTCGTAACAGAGTTTCACTTCAGTGAGACAATAAAAAGTAGGAAAAAGGGAGGACAAAAAAAGGTTGAAAAAGAGTGAAAAATAAGAGTAGAAATGCATTCAATCCCTGAACGCGAAAGGCAGTGACAGCTCAAATCAAGCGCAATCCATCAACCTAAAAGGAAATAATGCATTTTTTGAAGGGGGAAAATAAGGAAAAAAGGGAGAACTATTATGATTTTTTTCTATCTTACTTTAGTAATGCATTGAACAATATTTTGAATGCATTTGATTTTTATTTGAAGTTGGTTAGTTTGTTGCAGGAAATTCGCCGCAGAAAATGCGCCTAAGTGTGGATTATCAGCATAACAAAAACAAAAAAAAAATGCTTCAATTACAAAACTACTTCGTTAGAAGTTTCAGAGAGGTGGTTATGCACGTAGGGGGTTAAGGGATTAATTTACTCAATAATAATCGGTTGCACGTGCAGGTCAAATGCAATTAAGTTTTTTTTGGGTATTTAAATTTTTTTTTAGGCGCAAGTTCCTAAATTTTTATATAATTTCTAAATCGAAATGATTGTTAAATTTTTTGATGGCGCTTTGATTTTAAGTATTTTGCAGGGATACTAAGCATTTAGTTAGTATTTTTACCTAATAACAACAAAAAAGTAGCAAAATGCGCATGAATGCCTCTATTCTGTTCAGACCTGTAAGAAGTTTTTATGAATTATAGGAGTACGTCGACAATACCAGAGGATTTTTGGTGAAGAAATCCAAATTTGTGTTGTGCGCCTTGTTGATTATTTTTCTACAAATGGAGGGATCTACAGTTTTACGCCGCCTACGAATATACATATATGTTTTCCTTTAACTCCTTGTGGAGCATAGGGCGCCAACAATTCCACATCGCCAGCGAGTACGGTTTTGTGCTAAAACCCTCAGTTTGTTTCATGATAAGCCAAACCTTGCCATTTCGGATTCGGCTGATCTTCGCCAGGTTGAACGAGGTTTTCTGAGTGAACGTCTTGCTTGTTGGAACGGGTTCCACCATAACGCTTGCTTAGCCACGTTGTTGTCGTCTTTTCGAAGTGTGTGACCAATCCACTGACATTTTTCTTCTCCTCACTTCACAGGCAATCTCGGCCTGATTGATAGTTCTAAGCAACTCTGAGTTGTATACTTTACAAGGCCATTCGTAGGCTTATTCTTGCACCGTAAAATAAGTCTACGAATGAGAGATGGTTTTATGATGAGCTTTTTCTTGACAGAAATACCCTCAGAAGTTTGCCATTATCTGTCGCCTTTAGTAAAACTCTTCTAATCTTTAGTGTCTCATGTCCACAGTGAGTTTCGAAGTCGGGGCAAACGAATGCTAGTTATGCACTAATCCATTCAGCTACGGCAGCCACTTTGAGCTACATAACCTAAAATATAGTAAACATTTTTTTCTAGTATTTTTAATTGGGACTGTCTCGAAAACCTTATATGCTGGGGTTATTTTACTTCGATTCGGATTCAACTTGCCTGAAAGTCGATCAAATTTTGTCGGCCCGTGTTATTGTGTTTTTATTGATGCTAGAAATACAAGAAATACATTTTTGTTTTTCTCCAGATTACTCCTTTGAGAAGCATAGGGCCGCTACAAGGTTTCTCCATCGTAGCTTGTGTTTATAGAGGATAAGTCATTCAGAATAGATATTTTTCAGGTGTTCTTTGGTCGTCCGTGAATATCCTGAGCTTGGTGTTTCTGAAGACTTGCGAGTTCGCCCCAATTTTCCAACCCTTCTTCGCACGAATGCAGCCTTTGCCTTTATTTTTTTTTTTTTTTTGTCGGGACAACTAGCAAGTGCTGCACTCAGACATGAATGAAGTTCATTGAGCTACACTTGGATTCCCTTTAAATTTTCTTTAAATCTACCCGATCTCCGAAGAAATCTGAGTAGATCTTGTGATGCCAGGGAGCTAAGATGGTCGCTTCTTAACACATCAGTGCCAAACACCTCAAATCTGATTCGAGCCAAGGCGGGGCAGAGACACAGGAAGTGGTCCGCCGTCTCATCCTACTCTTCACAAGCTGGGAAGAGTACACTGTCTGAGATGCCCAACCTTTCCATGTGCTTCGCCCACAGAAAGTGGCCCGTCATCAGTCCAACCAGCCGTCTGCACTCCCCTTTGCTTAATGACAGGAGGGTCTGCGACAGTCGATCGGACATAACAGGTAACATCAGTTTGGTCCACCTGCAGCCTCTCTCAGCCTGCCAAGCTCGCTTGTGGGAGGTAGTTACCCGCTTGCTACCCGTGGCTGTGATGGCCGCAGAAAGCCTTTGCCTTGGCCAACCTCTGATTGACGTCTTCCTTTGCTCTGCCGTCCGGTGCTATATTTCAACCCAGGTAGCAGAAGCTATCACTAAACTCCACTTATTTGTCATATATCATTACTTCGTTATTGTTGGTGTGATTGATTCTCAATGCCTTGGATTTTGGAAAGTTTTTTTCTAGCCTGACTGTGCGTGCCAGCTTTACTAGTTCATCCGCCTTCGCTTATTATCGGTCAACTTGTGTGATAGCAGACAAATATCGTCAGCAAAGTCCAAATCCTCCAGTGGTTTGGTGCGAATTAATGTAATGCCTCTGGGGAGCGCGATGAGTTGGCACATGATCTGGCAGTTCCATGAGTTAATCAGCAGAAGCTTAATTAGATAGAGCGTTGCTTGGGTACAGCGATTTAGGCCTTTTCTATTGAGCTCCATGAAATCTGTTATCTTGAAAATTATCTTGGCGGGGCACATGTTCCTAATCCGAATGAAGGATGACCATTTGCATTTATACCGGAACGCTGTATCGTCATCTTCTGGGAATATTTCGACTAAAACCTAATATTTTTCCCGTGATATTTTGCAAAGACGTTTGTCTAAAGTCGGGAGAAGTTTTGTCAGTCAGTATGTTCACAATTTTCGAGTTTACAAATGCAACTGAACAGGCCTTGATAATAAGGAGTATGGACATAACGATTAGAAAAATGGATGTGAAGAATGTTTTGTTTTAAGTAGCCATCTTAAAGTTTCCTTATTTTTACTCTTTTCTTTTATTAGAAAGTTTTGAAAGATGCACGCCACAAATGCGGAAATGTACGCACCTACTATTTACGTTTTTTAAATAGTTTTTTTTGTATGTGTATGTGATAAGTGAAATCATCTTGCGAGCTCAATGTCCTGCGTTTGTTTAATCTCCTCGGCGGTCGTCCTATAGTCTTGTGGGGCTTGGCTTTCATTCACTATATTTGCTATTCTGTCAGAGTGCATGCTTTCAACATGATTTCACCATTTTTTCTTCGCCCTGAGAAAACACATAGAAAGTGTGCGGTATTCTCTCACTGTTGTTGTTGTTGTAGCAGTTTATTAGGTCCTGACAGTGGGGTGTAGTCACCGATCGTCGTAGTTTAACTCTTCCAAACTTACGCGGGTCCTACATGGCAGCTGAGGCCCTCCATCTGCAATAGGTGGTGGTGGAACCCGATAACAACATTCAAGGATCGGTAGCTTAGGAAATTGGCAAGAGTCTTCCGATGGATGTCTTTTATTGACTGTCTATATACTGTCTCGTCTAGTAGCTGCCGTTGTGTTTTGTCTTCGATCTCGTCAGTGTGGTTGAAGCGATGTCTCTTAACATGCCCGGGAGATGTCTCAGAACTGGGCGGCCAAGTGTTTTAATTGTCGCTAGCAACATTTCTTTGTCTTTGCCTCAAGTGCCGCCGGCTAGCGATTTGAAGACCTTGTTCGGATCTTAGCAGCAAATGCGGTTGTATACGCTGAAAGTTGGAGAAAGTTGAGGGAAATTCGGAGATTCCTCTCGGTGGAAAAGCGAAAAAGGCTGGCGAGATAAACGTTCACTTTGCAATACAAGCCATCGATGTCTTTGTCCGACGCCATTATCCAACAACCGTCAGCATAGGAGACTAGTGAGACTACCTCTGGTGGTTGGTAGAGCTTCGAGATGTATAAGTTGAAAAGCAAGAGTGAAAGGACACTACCCTGTGGCATACCTTGCTTTCCTCCTCTGTTTTGAGCTTTTGATGTCGAAAGATGACTGACAAATGTCGTCCACTCAGATAGTTCGCCTACCACCTCTTCAGTCCCGCCAGGAGGATCCACTGTTGAATGTCATCTAGTAGCGTGGAGTAGTTGACTGTGTTGTAGGTCTTTGATCTGGGTGTTTATGGCGGTGAGTGCTGTGATGGTATTGTGCACTCCCCGGAATCAATGCTGACGTGTGGCTGGGGTCCGATGTGGAGGCCTTAAGCGTCTCCACTACGGGAGAAAGGATAGTTATCGGTCGATAAAACTCCTCTTGGTTGTCGGGTTTTCCAGGTTTCAGACCACTGCGACCACTCTCCCTGCATTCTACTTGTCAGGAATTATATGACTGGTCATACATAGATAAGTGGAACACCTCTGTGAGATATCCTATTCCAAATGGACACTGGTTTTTCAAGGGCATTCTCCTCCTCGTTATTCTTTCGTGCCAGCTCTGGTTCAACTTTCTACCTTAAAGGTTTCCGTAAAGGAATACTCGCCCAAATCTTGAACAGACTTTCCCTAATCTCGCTTTTATTCCCTTGTATGCAGAACACAATTTTTTGAAGAAATGTCATCAGCTCTTGAGGCTTCTTTATCTTCACACACAACAGTAAAGAAAATGGGCGTTGTTTTTGTAAGAAGTGCTAAATGACTTGTGCTGCAGAATGTTAGCCCTTTTATTTTAAAATATACTTCAGACATCAGAGAATCGCTTGGGACTTGATTTCTTATAATCAGTAATACCATCGTGCCACAGCTACTCTCTATTTCGTGCAGCTATGCCGGCAATGGAGCATAATGACTCACACGCGTATTTAAATTTCTGATAATTTTTTTAGCATTGCGTGCGAAAGTTATTCTCGCTAATATCTTTGTAGAAGTACTAATGGACCCGGAATACCAGAAAGTCAAATTATACTAAATTATATTAGACGGCTAAGCTCCTTGATGGCTTTAGATATGAACTATATGAACTATTGCTCATAATCTTGAATGTTGTCCTGAGATATAACGGTTCGCTTAGGAAGTATAGCCCAACGATGCTAAAATTTTCAAGTTATGTTCCGATACTTCGCAGGAAATGTTAAGAAACAATTTCGATGCCGCTAAAATTTATTTATTTATATTTGTGATGGAATTAAAATGATTACGTTACCAATCTATGCGCCTACAAATGTATGAATATATACATATATAAGTATACATGCACGTATACATTTATGTTTTCAATAAAAAGTACTTACGTGAATATATATCGTCAAGGTCGCAACATGAATATTTTAGGCGCCAATTAATTTTTCGCTCTAAAAACAGGCCTTTTCGCATTGTGTGGTCCAGAACAAATGTTGCTAAAAAGTTTGGCAAAAACATGAAATCTGTCACAAAGTGCAAAAACAAAATATCACATGACATAATAAAGCTGGCCTTGGCAGTTGGTATCAAATTTCAAAACATGTTCTAATTTTTGATGAACGAAAACAACAGCAGCTGTGGATTTGAGAGATTTGGGATATGATTTCGTTTTTTTTTAATAAAAGTAGTAAGCGGCAAATTTCTTAAATGTAAATAGCTAAAAAAGTGGCTTATTGTTTTACTACGAAGCTGAGAAAAAATAGACTTTGAGCAATTGAATGATTACATACTGGTATGTGCCAGAAATATCACAGATAGGGGGAAAGGCATATCCAAGTCTTTTAGCTTATGTGCTCGCCACTTATTCGTATCATTGGACCGATAAGAATAAAAATAAATAAAATAAGTTTGAGAAACTTATGAAAGTCGGATATCGATGTGCCATCTAGGCAGACTAAAATAGTAAGCGTAAGACCTAAGAGTTGGAGGCCAAAGTCGATTGAAAGGAAACCTAGTCGGCTTTCATGGCTGTAGTAAATGTTTCATTCTCTGATGGTTGTTTGCACGAGCTCTTCTTTTTGGTGTGCATCTTGATGTTTTTATACAAATGGAGGGACCTACAGTTTTATGCGTCCACCGAATGGCCGATATCTTTCCATTAGAAACTTTTTAAAGGCACGCGGAGGCTTGCCATTGCCCTCCGAGGGGCGAACGCTATTAGAAAAATCATTTTCCATCATTTTAGTGTTTCGTGCCCACAGCGGGTTTCGAACAAGAACACTACTGAATGGCATTTATAAACTATCCCATACGACCACGGCAGTAGCTAAATTAGTTGCCTACTTGAAAAAATGATTCAGTCTAAATTCAGTTTTGTTTTTTTATTTGTTGCTGTTAAGCGCTCTGAGATCTGTGGCCGGTAAGGGCCTTATAGATATCTATCTAAATTAGTTTAAGTGGCCCTTAATTCACTCTTTATATTAATACTTTTAGTTAGTTGAGCCTTTTTTCTTCTTCTTAATTGGCGTGATAACCGCTTACGCTATTTTGGACAAGTTCAACCAAGCGCATCAGTCGTTTTCTTCCGTGTTAACCAGTGCCAGTTGGACACACTAAGTGAAGCCACCTAATCTTTCCAACACAGTGGAGGCCTTCCATTTCCTCTGCTTCCACCAGCTGGTACCGCATCGAATACCTTCCGAGCCAGAGAGTTTGTATCCATTCGTACGACATAACCCAGCTAACGAAGCTGCTGGACCTCGCTCATACAGCTCACCGTTAAATCGTCTACGCTATTCGTCGTCGCCAACATGCAAAGGTCCAAAAATCTTGCGCTGAATCTTTCTCTCGAACGCTCCAAGCGTCGCTTCATCGGATGTTATCATCGTCCAAGCTTCTGCGCCATACGTTAGGACGGGCATGATGAGAGTCTTGTAGAGTGTTAGTTTTGTTCGTCGAGAGAGGACTTTACTGCTCAGTTGCCTACTTAGTCCAAAGTAGCACTTGTTAGCAAGAGAGATTCTACGCTGGATTTCAAGACTGACATTGTTATCTGTGTTAATGCTGGTTCCTAAGTATATAAAGTCCTTTACAACCTCGAAATCATAACTGTCAACGCTGACGTGGGTACCGATACGCGAGCGCGTTAACTGTTTGTTTAATGACAGGAGGTACTTCGTTTTGTTCTCGTTCACCACCAGACCCATTCGCTTTGCCTCTTTATCCAGTTTGGAGAAGGCAGAACTAACAGCGCGGTTGTTAAGGGCGATGATGCCGATATCATCGGGATACGCCAACAATTATACGCTGTTACAAAATTTGTGCCTGAGCGATTAAGTTCTGTGGCTCGAACGATCTCTTCCAGCATTAGACTATAGAAGTCACCCTGTCTTTTCGTACTGTCGAATGCAGCTTTGAAATCGACGAAAAGATGGTGTGTGTCGATTCTCCTTTGATAGGTTTTTTCAAAGACTTAGCGTATTGTGAATATCTGATCGATGGTGGACTTTCCAGCTCTAAAGTCACACTGATATGGTCCAGTAGTTGTGGTTACAAAATTAGTGGAAATAGGGTTGCATATCCTTTCACATCCCTCCTATTCTACACACTTGGCTTTTTCGGATGTCTCGCTTTACTATTTGTTCCCCAGTTTAAAGTAATGGCTGGCGGGAAAAAGATTTTATTCAAACGAGAAGGTTATTCCTGAAACGAATGGCTATTTTTCAGAGAAATCTCCCTGTTTGGAGGGTATACAAGATCATGATGTCGAACTACAAACCTCCAACAATCTACTATTCGGAAAGGGATCAACAGCATTGGATGAAGTGTATATGAAGAATAGGGGACTATGTCGAAAAATAAAAATATTACCCCAAACAGTTAGGTAGTTTTTTCTAGAATGCTTTCGAAGCCATTTCGACTTTGTTCGACATCGTCCATGGGTTTGCATCGTTTTAAAAAGACTGAGGTGCTGGGAGTTCTGTGGTTTTTATTCGTAGTGCAGGGCGGTGCTGTTTAATTGTCTACGGAGCCTAGAATAATTCCTTTAGGCAAGAGTTATCTTCCACTTCATCCTTAGTAGTCAAAGCGCTTCCCAACTGCGAGGTTGTAACTGTCCTCTCTGACGTGTAATTCTATGTGCCATCACTCTTTTGCTTTCAAAAGTCTTTTGTCTCCTTCTATAAGGTAGAGAAAGCAGCGCTGACAGTCCTGGTGGAGAGCTCAATGCTGTGAGTATCGTTACGGTTCATTTCAACGAATATCTGAGAAATTAAAATGAGCCCAGTAAGAAACTGAAAGTTATTTCCTCACATGTTTAAAGAGAAGATGCTCGCACTGAGATTCAATTAATTTCTTGTTTACTGGGGTTTTTTTTGGTGGGTGAGGTAGGGTTCAAAATGCCTTCGCACTCGCGACCGTTGACTACTGTGTCGTGTGGCACTAACCGATCCCTCCTCTCCTTCTGGAAAGACATCCTTCCCGGAAATGCTTTCTATATTACTTCGGGAGGGCCGAGAACGGCATCCATAAAGCACCAACCCACGCCTGGGTCCACCATATTTGTAGCCAGCTTTCGTACATAGGCTCCTCTTCTTGTCTCTCTATCTGTGCGGCTTCGCTTTTGCTGCACTGTGGCGAGGTCAATCTTTTTGTTTTTCGTAGTACGTTCTTGATGTATTTCTGTACCGCGTTCCAAGCTGTCCTCGGGTTCGATCATTTTGCTGTATATGCATTTTGCTTCACAGTTTATGCGCTTGGAATCGGTTACCTTGCCCATACCATATAGGTATCTCCGGAAGTATCCGTGGCCCAAGAGGATCTGAGTTAAGAAGTAGTTCACTTCTCCGAAGTTCCTTTGAACCCATTTGTCAATTGATGGAATAAGTTTCGCCGTCCATCTGCCACTCGGTTCAGTGTCCCATCGGCTTTGCCACCGCAGCATGGTTTGGTATCTCCGTTCTGAGAAGCTAGCGATGACGTGTGATGTGACGCATCCATTCGTTCCCGGACCATGGGGTTGAAGGGTATCTGCCCGGTGATCACAAAAATTGCTGCGCCTGAGACAGTGCGGTAGGCTGAGGCAACTCTGAGTACCGCTGTTTGTTGCACAGCCTCCAGTGCTTTGCGCTTGGCTTTGCAGTTTAGCACAGTTCCCCATACAGGAGAATTGAGCTTGTGGACGCCATAATTAGCTTTATTTTGTTCTGCGTAGGCTCACCGATGTTTGCCATTAATTTACTTAGCATAGCCGTGACCTTTGCTGCGTTTGTAGCTGCATGCCGTATCTGAGCCCAGGAAGTAAGTCTGCAGTCAAGTTAAGTACCAAGTATTTTACTATTTTTTGGGTATTTTACTACCGGGGTTGGGATAAACAGTTTTCCTGCTCTTCTAATTTTGCTTAAGAGGTGATTCAGACTCTGGTAGGCCAACCATCGAAATATAGATAACATCATACAAATCATGTAGTAGGATTAATATATAAGGAAGCTCTCAAGCCATTGTCCAGTCACCGAAGATTAGCTAGAATTCCATTTGGGACTATTTGAAAACGATTGGCTTTCTTTTTCTTTACTACGCTGAATTCTATGTGAAGCCAGGAGTCTACTCTGTATAATACCTTTCCTGTGCTATTAGTGTACTATAGTTCCGTCTGTCTACGCAACTTCTTTTTTTTCGAAAAGCGCAACAAATTTCTAATGGCTAGACGATAAAATAAATACAAATCAATTTTGTCAAAACAATGGAAAAGAAAAAAAATTATATTAACTCAGCAGCAAACTAATGACAAACCGTCTGCCCAGAACAATGAAATGTTATAAAAAATAATTTGAAATAAGAAAATTCCTTTGTGTCACTTTAGCAACCTGCCTGCAAGTCGGCGCCTAAATTCCTTACGGCTGAACCAAGCATTTAAAATCACGCCAAGAATGCACGCTGGCGCCACAGGACATCGGCACCAGACGAATATTTGCGCACAGTCGGTGCTGTCTACGCACTTTTCTAGGTAATTTTTTAATTTGAAACATAAACAGCAAAAAGCAGGTTGACTAAGCAAATCAACACTGAATTTAAGGTGTCCTAACGGATGCTGGGCAAGGAACGCATTGGTGTTGCTGAAAATCACACGTGCACTTAGCGGGCGGGATATGTCCTTTTGTTTGTCCTTTTGTTACGCGCTGCATTTTACACCTTGCATTCGTGAAAATTCACACACTTGTTACCACCTCCTCAATGGTGATGGAGATGACGATGGCCAAACGGCAGCTGCTTTCATGGAAGCAAAGGCAGTAAAGGCGGGATAGAGGAAATTTTGGTGTGACAAGTGACACTATGTGGCCAGTTCAGATGAACTGAAAGGATTTTCTTGTCCTAAGATATATAGAAAAGTAGGCAGGTGGATGAATTTTGCATGCATTGGTGAAGGTCGAAAAGGTGTTGAAATTCTAGGTAAGTGGTGCTAGGCTGTAGGCGAGCAGTAACACCTTCCAAGTTGAGGTGCGCAAGTGCCAAATAAGAGGTATAAAACTTAAATTTGTCGGTGCGTAAGGTAGTTTTTCCTAAAATTGGTTCTAAACGAAAGTAATTACATACAAATAAAATACTTTTCCACGAGAAATATCACTCTAACGGACGGATGCACCGATTTGGAGAAAAATATGAGTAATTTTATTTAATTTTTTAAAATCGAAGTTGAGTTACAAGCAATCCCGTCATATTGTGTTCAAGAAGTACTTGTATGTACGCGAAATAAACTAGAGAATAATTTACCATAAGTACCTTTCCTACATCTATGAGGCTAGGCCAATTAAGTTCATCAAAATCAACATCATATCCTTTATCTCCCATTGAAGCATAGAGCCCTCAATGAAGCATTTCCACCTGGTACTGTTTTTAGGTGGCAATTTTAGTGCATTCCACGGTTGTTCTCATTTACCAACTTCTTTTCGTAGCGATTTTCTCTATGTAGTCTTAAGTCGGCCCCTCTTGCGGCTTCCTGGGGGTTCCAATCAATAGCTTGTCGACAGACTTCCTTTCTTCTTTCTTTTCGCAGTGTGCGGCGTATCCACCTCCACTTTCGTAATTTTGTTTGCTTGATCTTTGGCTGCAAGTAGCAATTTTTGTATAACTCATCGTTGCTGATATCGCGTGGTCACAACATTTTTAGAATACACCGGAGACATTTATTTACAAAACTTTGAATGATTGCGGTTACAAGTCAGATCTCGCCTGCATGGAGCAGTACTTAGAGGGCATTTTATTTTAAATAAGATATGAAAATTGAAACACGTAACACTTTATTCCCCAAGAAAATACTTATTTTCAACATCGGTAGTCTTATTCTGACCAGATTGTCCTGATCTCACTTCATTCAACGCTACCCAGTTCTTTCAGTATATTCAGGTTTTTGCTGCCCTCTAAGTAAACGAATTTCGTGAGCCCTTCGAAATCGGGAAATAACCGCGAGTGGTTAAATCTGAAAAGTATGGTTTGCTGGTTGAAAAGCAGCTCGTAATCGAGTCCCTGCAATTTTGCCACTGAGACTACGTTGCTTTCAAATCCTCCACGCCCCGGAACTGACTACAGTTTTCCTTTATTATTAGATACTTATGGGTACAGAAAAGTTTTGCAGTCGTTGAAAAGCCTCGACTGCTTTGTATAGTATGTGAGTTCCAGAACTTTAGAGCAGACTGACAATATACATGAAATATATTCTGATCTCCCTGATAATTCTTCGCACTGATTAAGCAGGATTTTACTTCGATTCACTTAGCCCCATCCTCTACTTTCCACTTTATGATATTATTTCCCCCTCCTTTTCTCCTCTGCAATGGTACTACAAAGGACGATTTTGTTTTTCTCTCCAAACGTACCCTCTTAGGCCAACCGTTTAACCTAACCTAACCTATATTTGGAATGCGAAAACCTTTGTTAGACATATGAGTGTTGAGTAATTATCTAATTACAGCCTTTCCAAAATCTTGGTCTAAATATTCCTAGTCTAGACCTTATACTTTTCAGCTTTAGTTCATATGTTCAGCCGTCTTGGGACCTTACGCCGATAGATGGACTATTTTCATATATATCATGTTTTTTTCCTTGTTCACTACGCTTGGGAGCATAGGACCATGACAATACTCTTCCATCGTATACAGTTCTGATCTGTTGTTTTTGCGCCATTCCGTGTGATGTCGGCATCTGCTAGCTCGCGATACATCGACCATCTCCAAGTATTCTTCGGCCGACCGCAATCTCTTCTCCCTCGCTGGTTCCAGCCCAGTGCGATTTTCGTGATTCTATCTGGTGGTTTTCTAAACGAGGATGGGTTTCTCATTCCTTATTCAGAGATCTGCACAGCGTGTCGTTGCTGATGCTGATCGGGCAGAGGCATTTGTTGACAAAATATAGTAACTTCTGTGTGATGATGTTAGATACCAGCCATATTTCACTTTCGTAGAACAATTCTTGCTTCACACCTAAGCTGAATATTCGTGGCTTAGAGCGCCTGGAGATTTGCGAATTCGCCCATACTGGATGTGTGCGCTTGAACACCGCCCTTGATTTATTTTGGCTGCAGTTGATATTTTCATCTACTCCGCCGTCTATCGTCATAGTGCAGTAGAGGTTGCAGAAGCTTTCGACAAATTCCATCGGGCACCCGTTAACCATTATATGTCTTGATTTATTGTGGTGGAACTCTCATAGCCTTCGTTAACATGTTAGTGAGATTTTGAGCGAGAAGGCAAATGCCATCGGTTAAGTCCAGGTCTTCAGGATGTCTGGTGAAACTCCATTCGATGCCTTTTTTTTGCAGAGTCAATTGGCCCATCTCGTCGTCTAGGACGATGGCGATGAGAAGGGGCGACAGGGAACAACCTTGCTTTACGCCTGCGTTGGTGGTGAAGAGATATATACTATAAAGCTCTTCTAAATCGACTAATCGATAAATCAGTTTAGCTTTTCACAAAAGTAGCTTCAAAAATTGTCACCTCGTAAAAAAAAAGAAACCCTAAACTCATTCAGAGCCAGTTTCGGATGTTGGGGTAACTCTGCTTTCCAGCTAAGCAAAGTTTAAAACGCCCCCACAGTTAAAAAACAACACGGAAAAACTGGACCTTCTTTAACTTTCGTCTAACTCTTCAGAATTTACCAATAATTTGGATTTGGTAAATCGGAAGTACACGATTTTCTTTTATGTCCTACGTAAAAGCAGTTGTTTTGATTTTGTATGCTTTATTTTGACGATGAAATCAACATATGTAGTTAGGATTATCTGATTTAGCTGAAATATTTGTCATTTTATTCTATAATTTCTGTCCATTTTGAACCAATTTTATAACTGTGCACATGAAGAAGTACTCCTGAAGTCCTCAGGTCACTTTCATAAGGCTCCCTTGAGGTATTTTTTATATTTTATGTATGTAATTTTGGCCACCGGCGAAGTTTGCCTGCTTCGATGTTGTCAATTGTTGACATTAGCGGTCCAAATTGGGTAAGTACTTCATCCGATGGAACCAGCTGATGATGGTGATTCTCTTCCAATTCAACTGAACACACAGCAAAATCTTCTTGGACGTTGGCTCCAGCTTGCCTATTATTTGAGCTGGTTCATCGCGCTTTCAAAACCATATCCTTTATGTACATTTTGTTCTCGTTTATGAACCATTTACCATTGTCAGTTACCGATCCCTTTAAAAATGGGTCCACTTAGTTAGGTTTTTGGCATTAAATCGCTGGTGTCATTTCGTTATTTTTTGTTAAAGCGTAGAATAATTCACAAATTCAGGGATTTCAATGGAAAATCGTCAAAAATATTCAGGGCTAAAAAATTTAAAGGACATTTTAGAGGTGTTTTACTACAACATAACTATGAGGATAAATTTTTACAATACTGTGCCTTACCTTACAAAAAAAACTTCAGATGTTCTGCATTCCGATTTGATTTGAGCAACAAAATACAATTTTTCTGCATTTTTGTGATGGCTTTCTCACTTCCCAGTAAAAACCGGCAGCTTCCTTTCATTACGACGACTCAGATGCAATATTTTTGAAACTAAAAAAGCGGATAGGAATGAAAATTACAAGCGTTATGAGACTTGCTTCTCAACTTTTGAGATAAACATTCAACAAGATTCACAATTGGCTTTGTCAAGCCTTGAAATGCCCACAAAAGCCAGTTTCATGTGCATGGATACATGATTCGCAATTTATATAGACAACTATTGAATTAAAAATTTCTTTCCATCAAGCGACATGAGCCACTTGTTGTGCGGTTTTTAAATTATCAGGTATCTATTGCGAAGAAATTATTTCGACCACCAAATTTTCATCAAATATGCAAACAAATTGAGATTGTGATTTATTTCCAAAAGTCGAAGTGATTTGATTGGCCCAATGAATGATGGAAGGATGTTTACATATAATATCATAAATAATACTCATGTCATACGAGTGCTCTGAGTATAATTATTATTGAAAATGTCATGCTACTCACGCTGGTGTTTTCATATTCCAAAACATTAGTACCAACTCTTATATTTCAGAACTTCGGCTGTGAAAAAAAATTGTCATATGGCACGTATATTTTCAAAACGTTTAAGTAACTGTTCGAGGCGTTTTTTCTCCAAAACAAAAAAAACCAAAAAAGAACAAAGAATATGTTGAAAATTTGCCCAAAATTAATAATCAATGACAGCAGTATCAATGTTTTTTGTGAAAAGTAATTTCCATATAATTTTTGTCGTAAAAATTTAGAGTACTTACAAATAAAAGAACTTAGTTGCCTTACCTTCTAAAATACGAAATTTGTACAAATTTACTACTTAGCTGGCTGCTCAATGCTGTACGATTTGACTTAAAAACTCTTTTAAGTGGCCTCATTTAATTTTTTCAGTCATCCTCTCAACGTCTAATGAGCAAGTCATGTCCTTACAAGGAGTTCCTGTAGCCGAAAAGGCCGATTTTAATCATTTATAGCACATAAAGAGTAGCATCACAGCCACAAAAAAAAAAGGACGAGGTTATAAATCGTATTATCCTTCGGTTGCAGCAGAGGAACAGGATAAGGATAAAGGATACACCACTTAAATGTGCCGCATTTGGTGGTTTAAGTGGTCGCCTATACAACCCACTTTTTGAACATGCATACATACATACATACATACATACATGCATACATACACAAATACATGTATGCATACATACTTAAATATATCTAAAAGTACTTTCCGTTCATGAATCTTTTTAGCCACACACGTGCGCGAGTTCGACTTTTTATTTTTGGGTTTTATTGGCGGCAGTTAAAGTGAAGTTAATTGCTGTGCCAAAGGCGAACGCCACTGGGTTATGAGAGCTACTACTCTGCACATACTTATATACATACACACAAAAGATAAGAGATTAGAGGAAAACTGCTTTGATTAGAGCCGACTGGGAGGAGGATAGATAAAAATATATAACAAACAAAAAATACATAAAAAATATAGAACATTTAAGGGTAAGTTATGAATATACATAGAAGATGAAAGTAGAAAAAGTAATAAAAATGAGAAAAAAACATGAAAGATTGGTTGAAAATCTTAAGCATCCTAAAGGCTGCTCAATTTCACTATTCTAATTTTTTTCGAAAACCTTTTAATTTCAAGCTGATTATAGCGCGCGTTTCGAATCGTTTTGTGCTAATGACTTTCTAATTAAGCGTTTGAGATATCCTTGTACTGCTTTTTATTTTGGGGATAATAATGTCTTATCAATTTGTATACCTTAAGCATCCTTTTTGCTTGAGGTTCTTTTGAAATTTATGTTATGACTTGCAACTGTTGGTGTTTAAGTGCATTTTCGAATTAGCATTCGAAGCAGCGCAACAAATTTATCAAGTCTTTAATTTTTCAGTATTTAAGATTGGCGCTCGTATCTTAAATAGGCTCCAACCACTTGGCGAGGTAATGTAAATATCCTTTCATGCTACTTAGAGATGGGCTAGGAAAAAAGTAGGCGTGAATGGAGTAACTTGAAGCAACTAAAGGGTGAAATTGTGGGTGCGTCAATGTGCTTGATATTTCACAAGAAAGGAGTGATTGTGTGGGATTAGGTGGGTAGGTAGGTGTAATGGTTGAAGTGCCAGTCTGGCACTCCTAGTAGTATTAAAGCGCTGTTTTGATACCATTATGAGACCTCCAACAGGCAGATATCTACAGACAGCCAGAACTGTTGATAAAATGCAGGAGATTGATTGGCTGTCGAAGAAAGGAGCGTCCAGTGACCTTGGTCCTCTAGCTGCCAAACCCCAGACATTTACAGAGAAAGTGCTCAACAGTCTCCTTCTCTGAAAGGTCCTCACAGCTTCTGCAATGGGAGTTAAATGGTAGCTTTTCCGCGTGTGTGCCGATCGTGCAGTGACCGGTAAACACAGCTACGAGGGTGGAAATTGAATACCGAGGAGTTCAAAGGACTTTCTGAGTCCTTCGTATATTGCACTGGGGTCGAAGGGTTTTCGAAATAGCACATGAAGAAATGCAGCTTCATCTTTTCTACGCTTTCCTCAGAAATAATTTCTGCAGTTCCCCTTTAACAACTGCCAGAGGGCTGCCAATGACCGGGTAGGAGGTCTCTGAGACCAATTCAGTCCCCTTCCTGGCAAGCTCATCAGCAATTTCATTTCCCTCTATGTTCCGATGTCCTGGAACCCAGATCAGAGAAATGTTACCTGCACACCCCAGAGATTTGAACTCCTCCTTACAGGAGTTTACTAATTTCGTTCTGCAGCATGGCGTCGGTAGGGCCTTAATCGCGGCTTGACTATCGGAGAAAATCTTAATATCTCCCTCGCTCCCGTGTTCACTAAGCATTTTGTATGCCTGCAGGATCGCAAAGAACTCTGCTTGAAAAACACTATCAGTATTCGGCAGTTTAAAGGAGATAGATGCATTGGCTGGCCTGCTCCGACTCCCGATTCCATCTTGGGACCGTCAGGTGTGAGATTAATTGATGAGCAATTTTGTGACCGGTTTTTGTTTTTTTTTGTCGGGACAGACTACCGAGTATACAAAACGGCAGACGCTTGATTCTGCTATTCCAAGTTTCCTGAAATGATATCGAATATTGCAATGTCCCATCTGGCACCTAGCACCCCTGTATTTGCGACCTGTTTTGAGCTGCCTGATCTATCAATGGCCACATGCTGTTTAAACTTTAAAGCAGGTGTCATCCTTCGCCCTCTGACTAGTGTTGGTGTGAAATGGGGCCTGTTTTCCCTAAGCGGAGTTAACCTCACAACCTCCGCTGTAAATCGATTGGCGGCCGGTTTTCCGAGTTCTCCTCTTCCCCACTGCCTCTTATAACACTCGTACTAGAACCAGCCCTATCGCTGAATATCCTCCTCCGGTCACTGACGCGGTATCGCTCGAGGCTGAAGCAGTGATCGGAGCCACCTCCTTCGTATTTTTAGGAGGACGATCTCCCTTTATTTTTTTTTTTTGAAAAATTTCGCTCAGTTTTGGTCACACGAGTCTCGGACAAAGGAGGTTCACCTGCAGATAGAGGTAAGTCTAGATAAAATCGGCAGTCGCCAGGTATCCGGAGCACTCCGCTCGTGACTATTTTTAAATCTGGGTCCCCAGCCAGACTGAAACTCGGCACGGGTCGTAGTACACCTTGTTCCAACCCAGAGCTTATTCCAGAGGTTTGCTCCTCCGATTGGCAGAATTTGGTCATCCTTCAAAAAGGCAGCTCGAACCTTAGGAATGGAGTGCACTCGCTCGATACTGGAGTGTACGTAAGCGGACACACTACCATCTTTTGAAAAGGTCTGATTAATGATTCGACCACGCACCATGACAAGGTGCCTACCTTCGCGGAGATGGTAGGAGTCTGTTTGATGGTTTTCTAAAGGGAAGGATAAACTCTATTGCCTGCCTCTGTTCTGGAATTTCCATCTGAAGTTCTTTGAATTGCGTAACTTCTCAGACGCTGTTAACCTCCTTTATGCGGGATTTGGTAAGCTTGCTAAAGGCTTCTGGCTCATGGGTTTTGATCATCTAGATTTCGGCCCAAAGACACCGTAGAGCAGACTTTACGCTCATTGCTGTTGGCTGGTGTAAATTTATTGCTTCTAAAGAAGGCGTCTGTCACGTTATTAAATCTTTTTAGTTATGCGCAAGAATATATCCCATAGAATAAAAACCCTGGGTAAAAAAATTTGATTGAAAAAAAATCTGGACAAAAATTTTTTTTTCGTTTCCACGATAGTCGGTTCTACGTAACTGGAACGACCCGGATTTATAACCGGCCGAGGACTGTATCTCCAGCAGCAGTCGTCGTATATGTGTGGGAGATATTAATGCTGCACAATAACAACAACTAATTTTTTTCCAAGATTCTTCATGTGCTAAAGCCGAATCTCACCGCAGAATAGTTTCAGCATGCTCCGACTTAAATTGAAAAGCATTCAATTATTGTCTATATTTGAGGTTATGTTTCATCATGAGATACATATTTTAAAGGATCGTTATAGTCGATTTTTTAGCCTTTTAAGCCGATTTTTAAATGTGAAGAAATTCTTTTATTTCTGTGAGATATTTTCAATGAAATTAAAAAAAAAGACTAGGCACCTGTGAAAAAGCCTAATCTGATTCAGGCTCAAAATTTGTATCAGACTGTGTAATCCAAATGGCTAGCGATCTAAAGAAAGTGAAATCTTTTCTTTTAAAGTTTATCTGAATTAGTTTCAATATTTTTATTTTATTCGACATCGTTTTTTATCTGAATTAGTTTCAATATTTTTATTTTATTCGATATCGGTTTTTTATGTTTTTTCTCTCCGAAATGAGGTAAGCAACATTTGTAAGTAAATAACTGTCATTTATGCATTAGCACGCAAATTCTATTTTTCTGACAACAACGCTAAATATCACAGCAATGTGTGCGGCAGCATATCCTGAAAATGTTTATTTTTATTTTTCATTTTCTTTACTTCAATATTCCTTACACCTAGAAACCTTCTTGCATAGTTATGAGTTGGTACCCAAACTCGATTGCTCCGCAAGAAGACCACACATACTTACAAGTATGATACATAAAACAAAAAAAAAGAACGAAAATGAGAATAATTTCTATTTGCTGTAGACAGGAGTCAACATTTGCAAAGTATTAACAAAAAATAAAAATCAATAAAAAAATGGAGAAAAAAACTTTTTATGAAATACCTCAATATCTGACTCATTGCCTATTCTCTGGTTATATGGTAATACTCATACAACTGCAATATTTGCATAGTGTCCAAATATTTAACTATTTGCCTTTCACTTTGAATCAGACGTAAACAAGCCTAAACAAATAGCCACCCTTCTTCAGTACTACTCGTCATGTGCTGGAGTTTTTTTTACAATGTTGACTGCTCGCAAATCAAAACAGGTACGATAGGTAGATACATTTATTTATTTTACGAAAAAAAAAATGTTTCATTGAAATTTTTTTACCAAAAGTGATCTGAAATGAAGTACTGATATTGCAAGTAGATCATACATAGGATATATGTATATTTGTGTAGTTACGGATGTATAAAATCTTGATCCAAAAAACACAGCTTTTGTACATTCAAATATTTTGGTGGTCGAGTTTTTTTTAGATAACGGCTATGTGTGAGAAATTACTTACAAAAAAAAAATATGCTGTCCTAGTATTTCACAGTTGTCGAGATCCGGATAATGGAAATTATATAAATATACTAGCGAAAACCCGCCCGTTCCGCTGGTCGTCTTTAAAAAAATCTAGATTAATTAATTAAATTAAGCCGAAAAATACTGTGTGTATATTATAAAAATTCTCGCGCATGAATAGTAATGAAAGAAGTTTTAAATAGTAGTAGCAATTAAAAAACGTTTGAGGTGATTTACTTTATTACTTTTTTTATTGTAATGCTCTTTGGTATACAATATTCTTCGTTTTTCCATGCGTTGTTGAATAAATGAACAATACCGATGGCTTACCAACTCTTGAGCATGAAACATAAAGTTGGCCATGAGAAAAACATGGGTATTCTATATCAATACTACAAATTGATAAAGTTTGGCCTTGTGACTTATTAATAGTAATCGCGAATGCAAGGCGAACAGGAAATTGAAGACGTTTGAATTCAAACGGCATATCCGATGGTATCATTGGTATTCGCGGTATTAAAACGTCTTCACCAGAGTATTTTCCATTCAAAATTGTTGCTTCAATGACGTTATTCATCAATCTCTTAACTGTTAATCGAGTGCCATTACATAGTCGTGGTTGATTTATGTTCTCAACATAATAATCGGTGCTCCTATTATCAATCATGATTTTTGTAATTTTGAGGCAAATTTGGGAAAATACTTTGAATTAACTGTTCTTTCGTTTGACTTATTTGACAAAAGTTTGGTTGTAAAGTTATTAAGCCAGTTCAATTACCGACAGGAACTTTGCCATTTCCAATATCCAATAATTGCAGCAACACGTACATTTGTAGTTAGTTTGAGTGTTTGAACATGTCTCCACAAATATGATGATTTCAAACATGCAGCGAATACATCTGCCACAGTTGCTCGAGGAATAACAGGCAGTGTTTGTCTAAAATCACCTGCCAGCAGCACTAAGGCACGACCAAACATTTCATTTTTACTACGTAAATCTCGTAATGTCCTATCAAGCGCTTCCAGTGACTTTTTATGTGCCATCGTGCACTCATCCCATACAATTACGTGTGCGAAAAAGCGGAGAAGGAGAAGAGAACTGTTCTATTCCCCCCGCTTTAACCCAGCTAAGTGTTCAGGTGCAAATGACTTTTTTGCGTGAAATCTGACATAAAATAAGTTCTATTTACTCTTCTTAAATTTATATAAACTTTTCCAGGCGAAGTAAAAAAACTGACATATATTTGCTTCAACCGTATATTTGTGAGTACACAGGGAATACGTAAATATATGAATGATATAGGTACTATCTCATATTAGCATAAGCTTTCTGCAAAAAATTAAGGAAACGATCACCAATCACGCCGGCAATGATACAATGAATTTTTCACTATAACTGACTTCAGATTAACGTTTGTATAATAAGCGTATATGTAACATTTAAAATTTTTTTTTTAATTTTTAATAAGTGGTCTTCCTCTTCCTCTTTCTCTTGCTCTTCCTCTTCCATCTCCTTTCTTTATCCCGGAAACGGGCAGTAAAAATTACTTCACTTAAAAGCTTTCATCAACAGCTTCCATCTGATACCTATATTGTACAAACACATCCAAGGGTACCTTGGTCCACCTTTTCGGCTATATCTCGAGACCCAGGTCACTCAGAGATCTAAAAAATACTCTGTATTAAAGCACTCATCAGTAGCTTTGATTTGATATCCACATCGTAAAAACACATCCTAGGGTTACCCGGGTCCTCGTTTTGGCCTTCGGCAGCGCTACCAAATGTATTCAATTCTAATGAATGCTATGTGCGGTACAAAAAATACGTGCGGCAAATAGCAAAAACACACTCACTTAACCGACGCACCGCACACACATGCGTTATCGGATTTCAACCAAACTTCACATAAACCTTTGTCAAAGTAACACCAACAATGTGTGAAACTTTCATTGTTTTCCTTACACGCCTTGCTGAGATTACCCCGGACAAACGCACACTTTTTTTTTTATATCAAAGACCTTCCAGTAACTCTTCTTGAGTTACTAAATTTTTGTTGATGTTATTTCCCAAAGAGGATGAAAACTTCTTCTTCTTCTTTAGTATGCCTATTCGATTCCGAATTATAAACGTTCATAAATATAAATTTCAGCTTACAAAATTTAAACTATTTTATATCTATTATTTACAATGATTTTATATACCTCTGCCTTGCAGCATTGCGTAGCCCTCCAACTGAACTTCAACACAACGTTAATGCTTATAGAGGAAATACGAAAAAGTGTTGCATATCTTAAGGGGAACTGGGGCACAGTTGTTATAATATTTTAAATTCTGCAGGCTTTTAAAGTTTTATGAAGAACATATACAACATCAATATTAGTAAAAATTACAAAAAATCGATACGAATTTTGAGCTACTTTAACTTAAATTTTATTAAACTAAGATTTAATGAGCTATAAAACTGCGTTTCCCATTTTTTCCTTTCTATTCTAGTGAAAATCTTGAAATTTTGAATAAAATTTGTGATTCTCGTATAAAACTTGAATCTTGAATTACATATTTTGATATTTTTTATAAAAGGTGATCAGATTGGATGTATTTTTTCTAGCAGAGTTTTTTTTGACCAATCACGCGTGACTACTGTCAAACTACATTCATAACCTTTTCCAGTATTCATTCACATTTCATCATGGAAAGACATCATCAACAACGTTTACAAATCGTACAAATGTATTACGAAAATCGAAGCTCTCTGAAAAGTGTTCATCGTGCGCTCAGGCCCACTTATGTTGCACAGCGTTGAGACCCATTTTTGGCTTAATGACTATATCAATAAGCAAAATTGCCGTATTTGGGCTGAAGAGCAACACGAAGCCATTCAAGAACAACCATTACATCTTTTGAAAACAACCGTCCGGAGCGGCCTATAAGCTGGATGAATCATTGGACCATAATGTTCGAAAACGAGGCTGGCGCCAATGTAACAGTGAATGGCGAACACTATCGCGCTTTGATGAACGACTATTTGATGTCAAACATTGAAGTCCTTAAACTCCACAGCATAAAGACGGTGCTATTTGCCATGCAGCCCATGAAACAATGAATTTACTGCGTCGTCGTTTCGGTGAGCAATTTATATCACGCCTCCGACTAGTGGATTGGCCACCAAGCTCGTGTGATATCACACCTTTCGACTTTTAATTATGAGGCTATTTGAAGTTTAAATGCGGTGTGGATAAATCAGCTTCGATTGAGGCATTAAAAGACAAAATTACTAAAGTTATTCACGAGATACAGACCGGAGTCCCCCAGCGAGTCATTCAAAATTGGTGTTTACGGGTGGCCCAATTACGGCGCAGTTGCGGCCAACATTTGAAGGAAATTAATGCACGAGCATCACCTGTCTGTTAGTTAGTTAGCTAAATGACAACCCAGAGTATTGATTACAAGCGCGCGGAGGCATTTTGCCGAGAGTAAACGCGATAAAAAAATCAGTAATGGATTTCAAACGCAATAGTGTGAAAATCACAACCAGCGATTGTTCGCGAGCTCGAGCATCTTAAAGAAAATAAAGTTTTTATTTATCGCACCATTACAATGATACTGCTAGCATCACGATACGTCATGGATGTGCTCATCAAAAGACTGCACCGTCAATGGTAGAAAAAGTGAAGAGCGAAATCCCCAACGAAGTGCCAATTAAATGGCAAAAGAACTGACCGTAGCATCCGCCGCATACTGAAAAATCAAATTAAATCTCAAGGCTTGACTTACAATATCCAAAAGGCACACGATCTCACACCAAAGCAGCAACAAGTCAGACTTGAGATAGCCAAGGCGTTTCTTCGCTTAGCCGAAAGCGATCAATTTCTGAACATTGTGTTTTTTAACGAGAAAATTTTTCAAATTGAACACTTCATAAGGTAATGGTTTGGGTCGTTGTAACCGCAGATGGGCGCTCACCAAACGTTTTCATTTATCCTGGCGTGAAGGTAAATGCGAAATATTATCGGAAAAGTGTTCTGGTGGCTACTTTGAAGTTGTGGGTAGACAAACATTTCGATGGCAGACCATGGTCGTGTCAACAGCACTCGGCACCATCTCACAAAGCTCCAGTGAACCAAGAACGGCTATAAAACAACGTTCCGAGCTTCAGAACGTCCGCACAATAGCTCTAAAATTTACCAAACGCGAATCCGATGAATTATTCTCTTCGGGCCATTTTGGAGGGCAAGGCCCGAAATAAAAGATTCACCAGTCTCGAGGCGCCGAAAAAGTCCGCGAGTGGGCCAAAATACCTGCAACTCACATTCGGGCAGCTTGCGATTCGTTTTTGGACCGTCTCAAGGATATAGTCAAGGCAATAAGTGGTCATATCGAGCAAAGTTAAATTGATTCTTAATTTTGTATTATTTTCATACATGTTTTACTTTGATTTAAGTAAAAGAATTTTCCAAACTAAATGTATGACCTATTTAATTGGTTCGTAGTGTTACTAGTGTCGTTAGGGACGTATGAGACATAGTTCGCGATGCATGTCTTGGCAAGTTTTAATAAACAGTTTGAACTTTAGTCAGCAATATCCTTCAAAGATAAGAAGTATACCGATCTCATGCAGTTGTAACGAGTTCTACTTCAGTAGGACAGTAGTATGGGAAGTGTTCTAATGTACCCCTTTCTCCTTCGCATAAGTTACACGTGCCGTTCTGGCCCAATCTCATTTTAGCTGTTTGATATGGAGTGAGACAATGTCCCGTCTGTACTTCGACTAAAATTTAATATTTTTTTCCTTGTGAGTGATAGAATAAAGTTGGTTGTTTTCGTGTTGTAAGCTCGGAGCATTATATTGGCAACCTTGTGGGAGGTCGAAGCTTCCCATATAAACTGTGCTTTTAGAGTTAGGTCTTCGTTTAGTTTCGTCTTCAAAACTGAGAGTGAGGGATTCAAGTTTGATGTACTTATTCTAGGCAAGTGAGTGCCTGCTTCAGCAAGCTAGTCAACACTGTCATTACACTCTATTCTCTTGTGGCCTCGTACTCAGTATATTGTGACCTGTCTATGTTTGCAATAGAATATAATATAACAACACAACCAGAAAGTGATACTACATCAACAGTTTTTTAGGAGGCTTAAGACCTTCCCTATATGTGATGCCTTTTTAATAAGTTCGGGGGTGTATGTATTGTTTTTTTTATTAAAAATAAACAAATATAAAAGCGTTCAAACATTTATATTTACTGAAGAGTTAAATCCAAAGTTTTTTTTTGCCATAAATGAGATTTTTCTATCCTCATTTCATGTGCTTAGTAAGAAAGTACAAGCCCCGAAAATACCGACTTAAAAAATATGGGGTTCTCGGGACTCCGGGATGGACCTCTCTTGGGACTACTATCTGATGGGTCCAGGTTCTAAGTTTTTTAGGCACTTGAAAAATTGAATTATTGTCAAAGTTTTTTAAGTTTTAAAATATTGTATTAATTAGCAGAAGCAAAAATAAGGGACTCAATCAATAAAAAGTATCGAAAAATTATAGAAAATTAAAAATTATAGAAAAAAGAGAAAATATTAGAAAAAATATAGAAATTGTGGCTTAAAAAAAAAAAATGATTTTCAGTGGTGAAAATTTTATCTTAACCTTTACGTGCGCCATTACTCATATATCTGTATGCTGCCAAAATCGTAAATTTTCAAATAGGGTGATTACTATAATTTTGTACCACATAGTAAATGAAAATACAATATTTTATTGCAGCGATATCTTTATTTACAGGTCACACTTTGTATACATTTAACTTTCACTGAATCAACTTTTCTCGTAATCATCGCCAAACAAATATTTCTATGCCCCAAGGACCCTTTTAATTCCGCTTGGCCTATCGCAATGAAATCATATATCGTCACAACAGCGGATACTCTGTCAAGCCAGTTACAATACCTGCCAAAATTGAAATGAAATGTAATAAATACAGATATTTCAATGTATAAATTTTCAAGGATAATTGCATGGAAAGCCATTTTCAAACTTTTTTTTTTATACAGTAAAAAAAACAGAAAATTAAAAAAAAAATGATGTGCGTTCTATAAAAAAATGTCTATATATTCCATTTTATGTAACAATTATGCTTGTTGGTATGTTGAGCAAACAAGCCCAAGCACACGTGTGCCAGCACATAAAGCAAGGATCAACATGTCATGGCACAGGGAAAGGGACCCACCACCTTCGGCCTGTCGCCGCAACAGCCGCCAACAGTCAACTGCCAACAAGCCGGCAACCAATGGCAAATCAGTGGCTGTGGTGGTAGCAACCACCAAGTACAACCACGTAATTCTGGCCAACCATGCGGGCGCGAAGACAAAGCAAAGAACTGAATTGAATTTCAAACAACAACAACTCAAAGTGAGGCACTAGAAATTACTATATTCCCTGCCAACAAAAGAAAAAATAAAAAAAACTTAAACTCATTTCAGCAAAGGAATTGGAAACAAAATCGGAAAGTGTACAAAACATTTAATCACATAAGCGACAGGATCTCATTTTCCAATTTTCTGAAAACCATTATTGTTGTGCTCTTAGCTTGGCTGAAAAGGTCCACAGCAACAGTAA
>JAYXIM010030887.1:0-13711 GCA_037575425.1 Anastrepha fraterculus
GCTTAAATTCTATTACAAAAAATTGACTTAAGCTAAAACTATTTATGTTGTATTGTATAAGAAATAATTCACTATTAAGTATAAAATTTTAAGTTGACTGGTTTTTAATTTATTTCAGTATTTAATACAGTGAAACTGTGCACTGGGTTTTGGACGTTTGAGCCTTTGAAGGATTAGCTGCATATTTTACTCGTGTTTTGAAATAAAAATTGGCATACTTTTAATATATTTTATACATATATTTTTTCAGTTTTTTATGCAAAATATGTTAAACTTGCAATGAAAAGTTGTAGTTTTTAGTTATGTTTTTACAATACTTAAAAATTATAAAATTCGAAAATGATAGTTTGCAGGCGTGCAGTTCTATAATTTTGGGCGGAAAATTTGTTTGAGTTATTTTTTTGGTAAGAAAAAAAGTATTATATATATTTTAAGGAAAATATTTCTTAAAAAAAATATTATGGAAAGAATGGAATAATATATTTGGGAGGAGAAACATATTTAAGAAGAGATAAATTTAGGTGCGAAACATTTTTTTTTAAATATTAAGAATATAATATTAAAAAACCAATAATGTGGTGGGCAAAATATATTTAAGGAAATATATTTTTTAGAAGGAAAATATTATGAAATTTATACGATGAAGTCATTTCATGGACAACAAATTTGAAAAAAGTGTAAGAAATTTGTTTGGAAATTTTTGTATCTACAGCAAAATTATAAAAAAATTGAGGAAAATATTTACTATTAAGATATTATTACTTATTATATTATTCTATTTATAACAACAAAGAAAAAATGAGGAATATAGAAAATATTATATTTTCGGAAAGAAAATCGGAAAAAATGTTTTGAAGCAAAATTTAATTTTAGGAAAAAAATGTATGCAAAAAAATATATTTAAAAAAATTAGGAAAAATGGAAAATTAGACTTTACAGACTTATTATTTTATTTCTAGAAAAGAAAAATATTTTTAAGGAAAATTAGACTTTACAGAAAAAAGGAAAGAAGAGGAAAACAAAATCGTGTAAAAAAGATTTCTTTCAATTGAAAAGAAACATACTTTAATGTGATTTAATGAAAATAAAATAAAATAAAATAAAATAAAATAAAATAAAATAAAATAAAATAAAATTGAGTTATTCCAACAAGGAATTTCCGAAGGTCGATACATGGCGAGGCAATAGAAGATAGATGCCGAAGGTGCGGCATTTACGGTGAAACAATCGACCATATAATTGCTGGATGTAGCGTACTTGCCCCCCGTGAATATGTCATGAGACATAACAATATAGCACAGATCCTCCACCAACAACTTGCTATCAAACACGGTCTCTTACAAGCAGAAGTCTTGTATTTTAAATATGAACCAAAGGCAATAATCGAAAATGCAAATTTTAAACTGTACTGGGACAGATTTATATCCACAGATCAAACAGCAGCTGCCAACAAACCTGACATTATCTTGTTCGACAAGACAAATAAAACGATCGAAGTAATCGATATAGCGGTGCCCCTTAATCGCAACATCCAAAGCACATACTCCACCAAAGTATCGAAGTATGCAGCTCTGGCCATAGAACTTAAACGGATGTACAAAGCGAGGGAAGTGAATATAATTCCAATAATTATATCTTCCACTGGATTAGTGCCTAAGCATTTAATAAAAAACTTGAAGAAGTATGACTGCCAACACCTCTTAGAAGACATGCAGAAGTCGACCATACTGGACACATGTGCAATAGTTCGTAGATTTTTAAATATTTAAGCAATAGCAATCGCATGGGCGTAGAACTTGGACTACGCTCCACCAGAGCACAATCCCTTGAAAATTTTATCCGGGATGTGTAATCTCCGGCAATAGCCGAGATGGATCAAGCTCTATAAATAAAAAATAAAATAAAATAAAATAAAATAAAATAAAATAAAATAAAATAAAATAAAATAAAATAAAATAAAATAAAATAAAAAATTAAAAATTAAAAAATTATAAAATATTAAAAAATAAAATATGAAAAAATTATAAAATTTTTTAAAGAAAAGTTAATTTTATAAGAAAAGCATTTAAAGCAAAAATAGTTTTTTTAGAAAATGAGTTCCTAAGGAAAAGTAAATTTTAGGGCTAAAAAATGAAGCAGAATATTTTTAAAAGGAAATGAATTACCAAACAAAAAAAAATTTAAAAAATTATTACAAAAAAATAAGTTTAAGTTAATAAGTTTAAGAAAAAAAAATCAGGAGAAGAGTTTTCATAAAAAAAATTAGAGATATATATTTCAGGGAAAAAATTTGTTTTTGGGAAAAATATGTTAGGCATTTATTATATTTGGCCAAAATTTTGTTCAAAAAAGTTGTGTAAGGAAAGAAACCGAACTATTTTTAGACCAGAAACGTGTATGCGAAAAGAAAAGAAACTTTAAGAAAACAAAACAGTTTAAGAAATTGGAAAAAATGCTCGAAGAATTGAAAAAAGAAGTTATGTTAAAAATGATGTAAAAATATTACAAAAAATATAAAAAAATTTAAAAAATATTAAAATATTAAAAAAAAAATTATTGAAATATTATAAGAGAAAAAATAGTTTTGGGTGGGAAAAATTGGGCTGTTATTATATTTTTACCAAATTATTGAAAAAGATAAAGACAACAAATTTTAAGGGAAATAAGTATTTTTAACCATAAACTTGAAACAGAAAAAGTTTTCGGCAAATATAAAATATTGTAATAAATAAAAAAATATTTCAGGAAGGATTAATATATCATATGCACACTATTAGTAAACTCCTGTAAAGAAGAGATCAAATCTCTTGGGTGTACAGGTAACATTTCTCTAATCTAGGCTCCAGGACATAGGAACATAGAGGGAAAGAAAATTGCTGATGAGCTTGCAAGAAAGGTGACTGAATTGGCCTCCTAACCGGTCATTGGCATCCCCCTGACAGTTAAAGGGCAACTGCACAAATTATTTCTCAGGAAAGCGCAGAAAAGGTGGAGATCGATTTCTTCAAGTGCTATTTCGAAAACCCTTTGCTCCCACTACGATATACGAAGGACTCAGAAAGTTCTTTGGACTCCTCGCAATTCAATTTCCAAACTCGCAGCTGTGTTTACTGGTCACTGGATGATCGGCACACACGCGGAAAAGCTACCATTTAACTCCCATTGCAGAAGCTGTGGGGACCTTTCAGAGAAGGAGACTGTTGAGCACTTTCTCTGTAAATGTAGGGGTTTGGCAGCCAGACGACTAAGGTTACTGGGAGCTAAATCCAATCAATCTTCTCCCTTATATCAACAACTCTGGTTGGCTGTAGATATCTGCCTGTTAGAGGTCTCACAAGGGTATCAAAACAGCGCTTTAGTGCTACATGAGGATTGCCAGACCGGCACTTCAACCATTTTACCTACCTACCTACCTACCTTACGACCAGAAAGTACCGGGAATGTTTAAATAAAAAAAAAAACAGAGTTAAATTTCAGGCAAATTTATTTTGTCTCCTTCAAAATATGACCGGTCCGAAGCAACACACGTGTGCCAACGTTTAACCCAGTCCTCCATGCACCCCTGGTAGACCGACAAAGGGAAGGTCTTCAGCTCCTTCGTCGCATTCTTTTTGATCTCCTCTATTGACTCAAATCTCCTTCCACGTAGTGGTAACTTTAACTTGGGAAACAAAAAGAAGTCGCACGGGGTCATATCTGGTGCTTGCACGATGGTATTTACTTGGTGTTTGGTCAAATAATCCAGCACAATTTCGGCTCGGTGCGATGGCGCGTTATCATAATGCAAAATCCAAGTATTAATGTTTGCCCACATTTCCGGCCGTTTGTGACGTACAGCATCTCTCAAACGCTTCAAAACGGATAAATAATATTCTTTATTGACTGTCTGGCCCGATGGAAGCTACTCATGGTGCACTACGCCTTGGGAATCGAAGAAAACAGTCAACATCACCTTCACTTTACTTTTTGATCGCAGGGTAAAAAGAACTTTTTTAATGGTAATTGAAAATATTTTAAGGGAAAAATTTGTTTTAAGGAAAAAAATGTTCGGCTAATATTAATTTTTCATCAAATTTTGCAAAAAAAAAACTTTAAGAGAAAAAATATTAAGGAAGAAAAGATTGTAAAAATAGTGTTTTTAAGGAAAAAAACAAAAACAAAAATTAAAGAAAAAAAGACTTAGGTTAGGTAAGGTTGGCCTGGTTGACAATAAGCCTTTTGGTCCCTAGCGATAGAAAAAAATATTTAATGGAAAAAGAAATTTTTTAAGGAAACATAAGTTTTTTAAAATTGAAAAAAAAAAAAATATTTAAGAAAGTAAAAAAAGAAAAAAATCTTATAGGCGAGAAAATTTAGGGCTATTTTTAATTGTTGACCCAAATTTTTGCTCAAAAATATTTTGTAAAGAAAGAATATTTAAAGGAAACAAATACTTTTTTTTAAACCAGGAATGTGTTAGGAAAAATAAGATTTTACAAAAAAACGGCTTAAGGAAAAAGTTTCATTGAGAAAAAAAAAAAATTTTAAAGAAGCTTTTTAGGGAATAAAGAAATAAATAGTAAAGAAAAAAAAAACAATATTTAAGGGGCAGAAAATTTTTGGACATTATTACTTTTTCCCCCAAATACTTTTGCTATTAACTACATTTCCATTTTTTGTACATAAGTTGGCACCAAATATTTCATATTTAATTCACCAGGGTTTTTACTATGGCACAAGGGAATTCTCAGGTCTGACTTGGCCAATTGAATATTTACAAAAAATTTTAAATAAACTATTTAATAAAAATATAAAAAAATAAAATAAAAATATTTTCAATAATGGATGTATGAGAATACAAAATATAAAATAAAAAAAAACATGTAATAGAAAAAAATTTTTTTCAAATAAAGAAAAGACAAAAAAAAAATTATAAAAATTATTAATTTGCAACAAATGTTTTGGAACTGGCATAAATATTTCAATTTAATAAATTCAAGGAAAGATAAAAATTCAAGTAAAGAAATTTAGTAGGTTTTTCATGAAAGATGCAGACCAAAATATATTTAATATAAATTAATAGAGGAATTAGGAACAGCAAAAGCTCGATAATTTGCAACAGGTCGTTTGGTTTTTTAAGTAACGCGTGCAAAAAAATGTGGTTCTGCTTCAGATATTGAATACGTACTGTTGGGGACAAAATAATAACTGTGCGACGAATTAGTGGATTCTACAACAAAAACCGTGTAACCCAAAGCGCCAAACTATGCACAAAATTCACAAAAATAACCAATAAAAAATACATAAAAATTTTGAATATATTGAAAAATTTCAGGTATGCAGCTTTGCTTGTGTAGCTCATTTTGGTAAAAAATGTAAGTTAGAAGACGCACAAAGAACGCATTGATTTTTGATAATTTTTGTTGGAGAAGGCGTTGAGCATTTTCTTTCATACAAAAGACTTCCGACAATGTGTTTTATATGGAAGAAAATTTTAGCATCGGAAGTAACTCAACATAAAAAAACACTGAAAAACAAATTGAAACTTGCTAATTTCTCGCGCTCCTATTAGGACACAGGTGTAACTAAAGACTTCTAGAAGAGAGAAATTTCCGTAGGCGTAGAAATATTGATGATCCATGATACCAATCAGCTTTAATTGTCGGAAGTTGGCTTTAACGAGCTTTTACTGTTAAGTAAATATAAATAAGTGAAAAACAGAAAACCCTCAAATAAATAACAACTAACAAATAACAGATAAGAAAACAAAAAGCAAAAATAAAAACGAATGTCAACAATTCCCCTTATGCCTACCCTCACCCCGTTAGCGTCTGTGAGCGCACCAACGTCAAGTCTAACGGCGTTGGTTTGTGTATCACAGCGTGCGACAACGCCGACGCTTCCGCATTTAGTTTAGCAGGTGACGCGTTCACATATGGCGGCGTTGTGGACGTAAGCGAATTGCCCCCACCATCCGCCAAATGTTGATCATAACTCGCACGTGCCGCTGCAAGCCGCCGTTCTAATTCACGCCCCTTCAATGACAAGTCGATGGGTTCCTCTTGCGCACCACCAACGGCAGAACAGTCAACCGTTGCTGTGACTGCTGCCGCCGCTGCCGCTGCAGCTGCTGCTTCGCTAACACGTTTGATTTCCTCCTTCAAAGCGGCGGGCATGAGATGCGCTGGTGGACTACCTGCAGCAGCGCTGGTGGAAAGTAACGTTACTGGTGGTGCGCCCAGCGGAGAGACATGCGGCGGTAAGGCAAAGTGAACGAACGGGCTGCGCAAAGGTTCTGAGTGGGAACGATATATTTGCAAGAGTTGCTGGTGACGACGCTCTCGCGCTTCTGCTTCCTCCATATCATCGCAGGTTATAGAAGCGAGATGTTGTGCTGAATTGCAATTGCGTTCTTGGCGTCCCGAAACGCTGCTGCGTGCATCATCCGCCGCATCGCCAGCGGAAGATGCGCCTGAATCGCTAGGCGTTTCGCTGAGCCGCGTTTCCGCCTTGCCATAGCCAAACGGGACTAAGTGGTGCTGTGACTGCTGGTGTTGGTGTTGTTGTTGATGCTGTAGCTGGTGCTGCGACTGCTGATGATGATGTCGCGCGCTATCTGCCACGCCATTGAGAAATTTCGCCGCGTTGCTTAGTAGCGCGTGTTGCGTAGGTGGCTGCGGTGAGCCTCTGCTATTCGCAGCAACTGCCGCCGCTGCTGCTGCACTAAGCGCCAAGGCTGTTGGTGACATGCTGGCTGATTTGATGCAGGGATTCGTTTTGTCTTGGTATGTTTGACGCGCCTGCAGCTGATGCAGTCGCGCTAGTTGTTCAAAGCTGGCTCTGTTTGTACTACTGTCACCGATTGCGCCACCACCACCACCACCACCACCGCCAATGCCACCTCCGCTTCCACCACCGGGACCATTGCCGGGTACGCTTTGTTGTTCCTGCAGTAGGCAGTGTATCTTAAACCAATTTGAACGACGTCCATAGCGTGAACCGCTCTTTGACATGCCCACCAACAGGCACTTGCGCAGGCGACACGCCTTGCAGGCGGTGCGATTTTTCTTGTTGATGACACAGTCACCGTTGTTTTTGCAGCCGGCGATGGCAGAAATGTTATTGTACGTGCGGCCAAAGAAGGACTGTAAAGAGAAGAGAGGAAAATTATGAGAGGCACCAAATAAAAAGTTCAGGAAAAGTGACATGACGAGCTTAAGCTATGAAACTGGAGTTTCAGAAAAATATTAAAAAAAAAGATATATATTTTTACAAAAATTAATGTAGGCAATGCAAGTGGCTTAAACTGTTAGCTTTTTAATTCTTTAAGGGCTCCGCAAATTCTAAAAAAGATAAGACAAAATTTAAAATAAATATTTTTTTAATAGTTTAAAATAAATTAGTTTTTAAATATATAATACTCAAGAATTTACTAAAAAGTCTGAGTAAAACATACGAAATTTAGATGAAAATTAGGTGCTTGATTACAAATGAGGTACAAGGTTTTCAACCTGAATTGATGTGATTTTCATTACAGACTGAAATATACTTTTCCATGATCCGTACGACTCTATGCAGAACTGCTGTCGGGATTCATAGATTTTGCTGTTGAGGTACCCCCACAAAGAAAAAGTTCATTGGGGTAAGGTTGGATGAATTGGGTGGCCAGAATATGTCATCGAAATGGCTTGTCAGTTTGTTAAAAAAGAAATCACGCAATATCGCCATGATATCGTTGGCTAACCACCCCGTGGGAGTACTGAAGGAAGGATTTTCTCAGATTATTGACAAAAAATAAGCGTTCAGCATGCATCGATAAGAGATACCATTCACAAAAATTGCTTGCCCTTATTGGAAAAAAATATGGTCCAATTATTCTACTGCTTGACGAGTACACCAAACTCTCACTTTGGGACTAGGGTGTGGCTGTTGATAGTTAATAGTGAGTTCCGTCCTTTAGATGACCAATAACTGCAATTTTGCTTATTGACACCTCCATTTAAGTGAAAATGGGCTTCATGACTCCAAAATATGTTAAGTTGTGTTTGCCATACGAAATCGCTCCATAATTGTCTCAAAGAAATTTTTATGCAAATTGTAGTCACTAGGCATAAACGCTTGCACGATTTGAGTTTTGAAGCCCTAACTCTAAGAACCTCTCTGAATATTTCATGCCCAATAGTTTTTTGAAGTCCCACGGCAGTCGCTTTATTTCGCATAGACTGACGAAGACAAACTTGTAGCGTCGAGCACAATATTTTTATTTGTTCCCGGTGTTCGGCTGCGTTGCGGCCATGGGCTGTTTGCCGTCGCGCTTTTTCACGCATGAACGAATCAAATCTTCACTTGTGGCATCAAGTAAATGTCGAATATTGTAATGCGAACACAATCTACGACGAGCAGTTGCACACGAATCACGCCGTGATACACACTTTGCTGTTCCTGCATCCACTACGATATTGTGTCTAAATAACCCACACGAATAATTAAGTTAATGCGGTCCTCTTCCTGTCATACGCTCAGCGGTTAGAGAGAAACTTTAAATTTAAAACTTAGTTCTGCCATCGGACACCCTGTTCCATGCTTACCGTTGATTGCTATAATTGGGAAATATAGAGAGCTTCGTGTACTTTGAAATCATTGGTATCGTTCTGAGACTCCATTTTATCAGTGACATTTTGTACTGCGTCTACTCAGAAGTAAAATCTGCTTTCGATAAATAAAACCGCAAATCATAAGTACCTCACCGCCAGATGAGCTTTTAATTCGAGGCACAGGAGGTTGGTCTAGAAAAATATGCAAAGAGACGACCCTGGATGGAAGAAAGTATTCGATGGAAGAAAGTTTTAGAAGCATACCTTCTAAAGGTACATTGTATAGTATACAATGAATAAGTTAGTACGAACTTGAGGTACTAGCACGGACACCAAATAATTCAATTAGAAAAAGCAGAAAATTCATACGTGATTTGTTGAATTCGGTCCATGTGCCACTCAGATAGAAGATAAGGGTATGAGGCGCTTTTGGAATAAAAGTGAAAAAGTGATCGACTTAAGCGAATGAAACTAGCGAATATGATAATTTGTACTGTAATGAAATGTTTAAAAATTCGCAAGAAGTGAGGTGGAAGCAAATAGGAATGGAGTATACCCGATCCGTAGACATTACTTCTCCTATTAAAAAGTCGTAAGATAACATTAGAATTTCGCATGACATCATAATTAATTTATGCCGATATTGCAACTGTCACTTTAACCTAATCTAATTGTACCAAGTTCTATAGTAGACATACAGACATATGCAACCCGCACACTAGTAACAGTAAGTCGACATTAATACTATCAACATCAAACAAAAGACTTAAGCAACAAACTTGACACAAATTTCATTCTTTCAAAGCCACCAAAGCCAGCCAGGAATATTGAAACGCTACTTCTATATCTCCACAAATATGAATACGAATTCATTCCGAAGCATACAATGGTCCCATTATTTGCTTTTACGCTAATAGCGAAATAATTAACACCTTTCAACACTGACTTGACTTGTAAATTATATACTTCCTTATAGATGCGTATGCACACATCTATATATACGAGTATGGACATATGTATGAGTGCATTAAGTGATGCCAAACCTTCTTTGTGCGCTCTCTTGAGGCAACAATTAATTTGTGTGGAGTGGAGTAAAAATGGGCATACGCCAAGAAAATGGGGCACATTTTTTGATATATAGGTAAATACTACTATGATCATTTTTATGTATGTATGTTTGTAAGTATAACACTAACTGTTGGTTTTCGCAGGCACACTAGACTCATCTATTCATGTCTACATTAAGGTGCATCACTCTCGATACAAAAAAAAAAAAAAAAAATCGGTACTGTTCTTCCACCTGAATTGTAAATAAAATTTTAAATTTGAATCGTAAATAATTTTTAAGACTTCAGTCAAAATATTTCGGGGAAATTTTAAGATTTACGCGAGCTAAACCGATTTCAAAGTAACTTCAAAAATATTATTATTTTGATCCTATTGGTAAGATTTTTGAACAATTTTATGCACTCCCTTAAGAGTCTTCTACTACCTGAAGGGAACTTTTGGAAAAAATATTTTTATTATATTTTTTTAAATTATATATAAATATATAATATTTTATTCATAAAAAATCAAATTATTCCAAAAAAACACTTTTCCAGACTAATTTTATTTATAAAAAATCAAATAATTCCAAAAAATATTTTTAAAAACTGATTTTATTCATAGAAAAATCAAATCGTTCCAAGAAATATTTTTAAAAAATAATTTCAAATATATAAAATACTTTTAAAAAGATATTTTATTCATAAAAAATCAAATTATTCCAAGAAATATTTTCAGGAACTTATTTTATTCATAAAAGAAATTAAATCATTCCAAAAAATATTTTTTAAAACTAATTTTATTCATAAAAAAAACAAATCATTCCAAGAAATATTTTTAAAAAATAATTTCAAATATATAAAATATTTTTAAAAAGTAATTTTATTCATAAAAAAATTCAATCATTCCAAGAAATATTTTCAGAAACTTATTTTATTCATAAAAGAAATCAAATCATTCCAAAAAATATTTTTCAAAACTAATTTTATTCATAAAAAAAAAACAAATCATTCCAAAAAATATTTTTCAAAGTTCATTTTATTCACAAAAAAAGCAAATTAATCCAAGAAATATTTTTAAACAATTATTTTATCTACAAAAAATTTAATTATCCCAAAAAATATTTTTCATAAATAAATCCAATCATTCCAAGAAAAGTTTTTCAAAACTAATTTTATTCATAAAAAAATCAAATAATTACTAAAAATATTTCGAAAAACTAATTTTATTCACAAAAAAATCAAATTATTCCAAGAAATATTTTTAAAAATTAATTTAATTCATAAAAAAATCAAATCATTCCAAAAAATATTTTTCAAAACTAATTTTATTAACAAAAAAAGCAAATTAATCCAAGAAATATTTTTAAACAATTATTTTATTTACAAAAAATTTAATTATCCAAAAAAATATTTTTCATAAATAAATCCAATCATTCCAAGAAATGTTTTTCAAAACTAATTTTATTCATAAAAAAATCAAATAATTACAAAAAAATATTTCGAAAAACTAGTTTTATTCATAAAAAGCAAATTAATCCGGAAATTATTTTTAAGAATTAGTTTTATTCGTAAAAAAATTAAAATTATTCCAAAATATGTTTTTAAAAACTAATTTTATTCATAAAAAAATCAATTCATTCCAAAAAATATGTTCAAGAACTTATTTCATTCATAAAAAAATACAAACAAGTCAAAAAATATTTTTAAAAAGTAATTTTGTGCATAAAAAAATTAAATTATCTTCAATTCTAAATCATTTTGCAGCTCACGTAAATTTTAAGATTTATGAAATTTTCTTATAATAATACATATTTTTGATATTATATTATAAATTTTAAAATTCCTGTGGAAAAACCTCACCTGTGTTTTGGTGAGTCACCCTAATCTACACATACATGTGCACATCTCCTATCGTAGCAAGTATCAGTTAAAAATAGCAGCAAGTGAATAGGTCACAATTACTGTTATACATAGAAGATTTTACACCGTGGTTTTTGTTGTTGTTATGTAAGATAATGTAGCACATTAGTGTAAAGTGTGCGAGTACAAGAAATTCACTCCATTTTGCTTCATTTGGCCTGCAATGCTGATGGCCTTTTAAGTGTGGCTTTTGTTCAGCGCTGAACTAATTACACACCAACACACACACACACACTCGTACGCGCAGTTGTAGTTAAATGCATGCATATTTAAGAGCTCGTACGCACTAGTATTTACATTTATTTTCCATTTAATGTTGAGCCAATTATGCATGAAGTAATGGCAATTATAATTACACAGCAAATATTAAAAAAAAATTGGAAAGAAAAAAAAATAAATTAAAAATTAAAAAAGGAATTAAAAAACCGAGGCATAATGCGTTTAAAAGCCAGCCACAAGTATGAGTGAGTATGTGTGCCAAAAGAGTAGGAACGAGAAATATTTGGATTCGATTTCCGTCGACGTGTATGGAGAAGGTGTCATAGGTAAGTCTACAGCACGGAAATGGTTTGCAAAGTTCAGAAAAGGGCGACAGTCACCAAAGTAGTCGTCAATTGATGGAAAAAATGAATAAAACGTACCAAATCGTCACGAGAGATAAGAAATGGTACTTATACATCAATATAAAGCAGGAGATACGCCACAGAAGATCATTATAAAGGCTAATTTTTTAAGAGCTATAGGAAAGTTTTTCAAAAAAACACACGGAAAATTCAGAAAAATGCATGAAATTTTTATTTAAATCGGTAGTACAGTCAATATAATTTAATTTTTGAAGATTATTTCATGCAAATGTTGACCGCGACTGCGCTTCAAATGGTCCATCCGCTTAGTTCAATTTTGGCATACTCTTTCCAATGTTTCGGACGATATCTCACATATAAATGCTTTAATGTTGTCTTCCAATGCGTTAATTGAATCAGGCTTGTCTGAATAGACATCAGCTTTAACACAGCCCCACAAAAAATAATCTAAAGGCGTTATATCGCACGATCTGGGTGGCCAATTGACAGGTCCCGAACGTGAAATAAAATGTTCACCGAACTCGCCTCGAACACAAGTCCATTGTTACGCGTGCTGTGTGGCATGTGGCACCGTCTTGCTGAAACCACATGTCATGCAAGTCAAGGTCTTGCATTTTGGGCAAAAAAGCAAAAAAAGTTGGATGCCATTTCACGGTAGCGCTCACCATTCACAGTTACGATACGATTCGCAGCATCTTTGAAGAGGTACGGTCCAATGATACCTCCAGCCCATAAACCGCACCACACTGTGACCTTTTCTGGATACATTGGTAGCTCTTGCAATTCTGTTTATTTACGTACCCATTATCCATTGATCCAAGAATGAGCTTCGTCGCTGAACACAATTTTTCAATAAAAAAGTGGATCTTAAACTTTCTTAACAGAACACGCATTTTTATAATAAAATTCAATGATTTGCAAGCGTTGTTTGTTTGTTGGACGATTCATTGTTAAATTATAGACCAAACTGAAGATGGTTGACAGTGAAACAAAACACGAAACGTGCGTCAGCTGTTTAAACCAAGTGTTTAAAAATATAATAGCTAAAAAATCACCCGTTATATTGGAAAAGGAATAGCAGAAATTTCATATCGTGTGTGCAAAATATTATAAATTAATCAACGCAAATTTTAAAATATGGAAACAAGTTTTAAGGAACGCTACCAGGAATTGAAAGAAATGCCATCATCAGTTGTGGCGAGGTTAGACTTTAGAAGACGGAGTGTGTTTTTCTGCTTTGACGAAGAATGCAGCACTTCATGATGATCCGCTACCTGGAAAAATTCTGTCGAAAGACTGTGCGCTCGTTTTTCTAAAAATGCTAGCAACTCATTTGAAGTGGATAGCTCGGTAGGGGAGCAATTCATGCACCATTCTCGCTGTGTGGGAGTAGAGAGTTAAGAAACCACAATGTGGACGGTAAGGGTATCCCACTTGTCGACAGGTAACTTCATTACCGCTAACGCTCGCAAGGACTCGTTTACCAAATCAACGACACCCAATAACGCCCTGGACGTATCTTCAGTCTGTGACTTCATGTTCAGAAATCTAGCAACGTGGATCTCCGCTAATTGCTTAGGGTTGT
>JAYXIM010030889.1:0-83648 GCA_037575425.1 Anastrepha fraterculus
TACATATGCACTTGCGTACACATCTGCATGGCAATTTCACGATGAATTGCTGTTGAATTACTGCATATTTCCATACTTTGGTAACTCAATGGCTTATCGGCTCTGTGTACGCTGACATACGAGTGAGTGCCACATGTTGCAATATAATGCATTTGTTTAAAGATATGTAAGTAAACGTGCGTGTATGTGAACACTTTACCCATGTATTTGTGCCTCTAGAGTTGTATGTTTTATTTTCTTTTTATTTTAATTTTTGATTTTTATTTTTAAATTTTTTTGTTCTGCTCGTCGCTGCTTTGACTTATGAACTATTTGCCAATGCCTGGGTCGCGGCCATGCCTTGCTCGTTGATTGCCACTAACCGGCATACGATTTGTTGTATTTGATTTGTTTTTGCTTACTGCTTGCTCGTTGCCAGCGCCTTTGTTAAAAGCATCGCTTCTGATGTATTTGAATTTTTGGTATTTTCTGCATATCGACTTAATTCATGTTGTAAATGAATTGAAGACTTAAAAGTCTGTAGATATTTGATTAGAAATCATCAAGTCACCGAAATTACTGCCTTTTCAATCAGACTGAGTAATTACACTGTAAAACAAAGTTTAACTTCTTTCAAAGTTATTAAAAATCAGGCTGTCCTCTAATGAGGATAAAAATGATGAAATGAAATAAAATACGCATATGGGTGGGAAAGGGAGGTTTAGTAAAGGGTCTTGCGCGTCTGTCTATTTATCTGTCTGTCTGTCTACTTGAAAAAGGTTAAAGGTGACATAAGACACATCATCAAATCATCGGAAAGAAAAACAGGTACCATCTAGGAATTATGCAGTACAGACATCTAGATGTCACATTTGAAAGACCCTTTATATTCTAAAGAAATTATATTCGAAGTATTTATTATAAAAATTTACATATTTTACACCCCTACGATGGGAGGATACTCGAATTTGGTAAGCCCCTAAGAAGGGAGAGCTCACACCCCTTTCAAAAAAAAAAATAAAAAAATAAAAATATAAAATAAAAAATAAAAAATTTAAAGGCAGTTGTGAATTTCATAAACTGTGTGTTACCGAAAGTATTCCCTGGCCTGTTTACCATTTTTTTCTTTTTTTTTTTGTTCACTCCTTTCGGGTGTATAGGGCCTCGACAAGACTTGCCTTGCCATGGTTTCGTTAATCTATTTGACTTCTGACAAGGTAGGTGATTCGCCTCCGCTACCAGTCCTAAGTGGTGGAAATGCCCCCCTGTCGTTGATTATTAACAATGCCTTCTTTTACTGTGTGGAGCGCCACCTGTGCTTCATAATTTTCTGCAGAAGGATCGCATAGATGGTTGAGGACTTCGCTAAATTGTGTGTGTCTGCGCTATTACCGCGATTGCACGCTTCCTCTAGCTGGCGCCACTGATGCAATGTGTAACTGTGACTTTTCCTTTGTTTTTTGCTTGTTTTCGCAGCCACAGTGGAAATAATGCGCTGACTATCATGCGGGAGTAAGAATGGAATAAATAAGGTTTTGGGTTTGAGGAATGAGAATTTTTTTTTGTGTTTTTTTTTTAGAAACAGGGAAAGTAGGTGGGATTCGAACAACCTCTGGGATGACAGGCTAGTGCACTTACGCCACACTACCGAGGTCGCCACCTGCTTACCCTACGACAGTGTTGGTTTTTAGTGTTGCAAAGTCTTACTAAGTATTGTTGACATATTAAGTCTGCCCATGAATTGATTATTCTCAACAAAACGAGATATTATGGCGAGAATTTGTTTCAGATTCTGAAAAATCGGCCTATCATACAATTTTCTGCTTACCCAGATATTCAGAAGCCTCGTTTGTTTAGGAATATGAAACACCAGCTCCTAATTTGTGTTACGCAATTTTGTAAAACCTTGAAAATTGCCCCGTTTTCATTTAATTTTCAGCTTGATTCATTCATTTATTCAATAATTCAAATTTTGGTTTGTAGGGCCAACATAGAGAGCCTTAAGGTGTGGTGATCAAGATAATTAACAAACGAGGAGCTCTGGAGAATTACACGCCAAAAAAGCAACAACAATGAAAAAAGAACAAAAATAGGGCTGGATAGGGCACACTCTGCGAAAGCCTTAAGATGAAATATCACATGCCGCCTTGACTTGGAACCCGCAAGGAAAGAGAAGCAGAGACAGACCACTGCTGACTTGGCAAATGACTATTCGCAATGAAACTGGAAAATTGTTTAATGAACTGAGACCTATGATTAGAAACAAACATGTTTGACAAACTTTTGTTCAATCCTTAAGCTCCTAAAGGAGTATAGAATAAATATAATAATAATAAGTCCAGAATGTGCGTTGCACAAAGCATTGCAAAAAAAAACATGGCATTAATACAGGTTTCGACTTAAGCAAAATTAAAAAAAAAAATTATAATTGTAAAAGTTATCGCTGTTTGTGTGGAGCCCGTTTCCCCATGAGTCCCTTGCGGAGATCATCACAAGTCTTTGGAGCTTCATCTAAAATAAATCGGACGAGAGAAAGTAGTTTTACTAATAGATATCTTGTGCCTGATCGAGGGGGTTTTCAAAGTTGACAATAATGCGGCCTCGGGAAATGTTTTTCAGATTTTCGAGAAAAAACCGACAATGAATTGTTTAAAAAATCGAAATTTTTCAAAAAAAAAAATAAATCCTTCGATCAGGCACGAGTTTTTTATGTTTTTGAAAAGCAGTATAAATTTTATTATATTATTTATTTACAAAGGTTGGAGAAAAACGCTTTTAGAGTTTTTGCTATCGATATCCCGAGCGTCCGAGCGCTCTTTGTTAATTGTTAAATAACACGAAAAGTATTTGTCGGACTCACTTCAAATTTTCACACAATCTTTTTAAGAAAATGCAACAAAAAATCTAATTTTTTGAAACGTCTGACTACCCCAAACCTCTAGTCTCTTCGAAACTGTTTGCCGTAATGCACACGCAGCTACAACACTACTCCAGCCGTACTTGAGGTGTGATCATTTATATTCAGGTTAAGTTTTTGAAATCTTTGCAGTTCTTACTTTATGAGTACGTTGAGTCAGTGGACATATTCTCGTCAAATAAAACCAGAAATAAAAAAAATTATTGGCCTACAAATTTTTGTTAGGTGTTTGGCTCTTCCTGTTGCCAAGTTGTTCCACAATTGGAATTTTTTCTTTATTACTCTTCTCAAATTCACTGCACACAACCCATGAATATGTTACGCCATCGACCAAAATATTTAGAGAATTTCGGTTTAAATCACAAATTGTCGTCTTGTGGTCCGTTATGGCGACTCCAATCATGATCATCATCACCACTGTTGGCTGGAAAACCTTGGCTGGGTCTTCTCCTGCTGCAGCACATGCCTCTAATTGTCCCGATTTCGTGCCTGCCCTATGCCCTAAGTTTTCATCTACACCGTCAATTCATCTGAGTGGCGAGCGGTCCCTTCTTCTCTGACTGTGGCAGCTTCCAAAGACTATTTGTTGGAGTGGATAATCGGTGTTAGCCCGTCCATCTCAGTCTGTTGATCATTATTGTGACTATTACAGACGGGTGCACGTACGGTTTTTCGAGTTCATGATTGTAGCACTTCCAGCATTCGCCTTTATCACACATCGCGCCAAAGATTTTTCGCAGAACTCTCCTCTCAAAAATCAGCGGCTTCTGTTCATCCTCATCTTTGAGTGACCAGGTTTCACTACCTTATCAAAACCCTGCTATAGCCGCTAGTACTTTCGAGGCATTATATTTAGTTATTCTTGCTTCATGACAAAATTATATTAAACTTTTCACTGGAGAAATTAGATGACTCAAGGCAGCACTAAACGTTTCTAAGGCCAGAAATATAAATAAAAATCGTCGTGACCAGGAGAAAAGGCAAAATGGCGCTCGTGTGTGAAATTAACTCCTAAGTAGTCACTTGGGTAGCACTGCAACTTTCAACGTCACTCTTTGCATGTACGTAAACTCGATCGTCTTGACTTTTAGTAGGGGGCTACTACGCATTCAGGGCGCTTATTCCCTTTTACTGTGTATTTGGACGAGCTTCTCCCATCAAATTGGTGTGTGCGCCTTGAAGTTTTACCGCAAATGTCGAGATCTACAGTTTTCTGTCGCCTCCGAAAGGCAGCTGGTTTTTGTTTCTAACTACCTTATTCATAGATGGGATGACTTGAAGAAATTCTTCAGCCTAGATCCCTTTTCTCTCCTCCACTACATCAACAGCACTGGATGGCTTTAGAAGGTTTCTCTTCCAAAAAATTTTTTTCCTTGCACAGGTAGTGGTCCATATTATGGTTTCAAAATGGCACGTAAGTGCTAGTTGAAGTGTGGCTGTGGTACTCTTGCCGTTTACCTACTTACCTACCTACCTTCCTTGTTCATGGGAGAAATATACTCGGAGGTTTGTCATTGCCCGCTAAGGGGCTAGCGCTTTAGAACTAACTTTTTCACTCGTTTGGTGTCTCATGTCCGGGATTTCAAACTCAGACATTAACAAATGTCAGTCACGCACCAACCCCATTCGGCAGCAGTATTCGCCTACTAAAGGGTGCTTATATTAGAGGTACTTTTTCAATTAGATTTTTTTGACAGATTCCAGCAGAAATTCACTACTTTCATCCCTGCTGAGCACAAATATCGAATATGATGTAACTGCTTCATTGCGCTTCATGAAGACGACTTAGCATTTTCGGTGGTCCAAAAGCTGTGCAATACTTCGGGCACCCCTTTTATTTTTCAGTTTTTCGCTACTTTATGCAGTCGAAAATTCATATTGACAATCTGTATGTCTGTCTTAATCACCCCCATTTGCCCGAACTACCTCTTCCGTTGAAAATTTGGAACACATCACCATTCCCGACCTTCCTCATCAGCTGGGTGTGAGCCCCGAAGTGCCCCGAGCTTTACTCAACCAAGGGTCACTCATTGTGATGTGATGGTCATTTAGCGTTGGTCAAATAATTGCAAAAATATCCAAAAATACGCTCCCAGCTGCCTACTCTCAACTATCCAAACCACTTTTCATATCATTTCCATGGAAATTGCAATCAAAAGAATTTATTTCTATTCACAAAATGGCACAAACAATTGACTTCATTTATTTGCTTTTATACTAAGTAAGCAGCCGCAGGCTGTGTAACTGCTTTCTGCACCAGCGGAAAATTATTTTCAACGGCATTGTTTTGCAGCAGCGTTAAGTGATTTTTTGCATCTCATCTTGCAAGCAATTTTTCTCATGACCTGGCCAACAATGAGGCAGAAAAACCAAAAGCAAAATAAAACGAAGTCAAAACCCGACAGACTATCAGCTAAATTTCAATTTGTGTGTGTGTTTGAGTGTGTGCGTCTGCCTGGTCAGTCAGCTAGACAGTCAACCAACCAAGTTGACTCAACCGAACTGCTATTGTCAGACATTGTGGCACGGCCACCGAACAGGCCAACACAGAGCCGTGGCTCATTGAGTGATGAGCAATGACTAGACGTTGTTTATGCAGGCTCATTGACTGGCCGGTCGCATTGGTTGTGGCAAAGTTGGTGTCGCGGCTGTCAGGCGCTTGCACCGATTATTTCACACCTCTGGCATTGTGTTGGCATTGTTTGGTGATGGCCGCCGGTAGACGGTCGACGGTCGACGTTGTTGGTTGCCGGTCGCCGGTCGCCTATCAACGCGCACTGCTCGCTTTTGCCATTTGTGAACAGAAATCGATCAAACGTCAAATGGTTGAGCTTTGCGAAGACGGACGAATGTGTGGCACGTCAAAGTGTCGCAAAACGAGCGGAGAAAAATTCTGTATGGCTTGAAAGAAAAATGTGAATTTTCTCTGCTTAATTTTTGTTATTGTTGTTGTAGCTTGCATTGTTGCTGCTATTTATGCAAAATACTAACCAATCAATTTTTTGCCGCTGCTTGCGAATATTTGAATGCCACGCTTTTGTGAGGCATACATATTGGGTAGTAGCTGCGCTTGTTGTTGTATTGCTGCTGTGTTTTTGTTGCTGTTGTTATATTTCACTGTCAGTTTGGTGTGAATTTCGGGTTGCTTAACAATGCGAGCAATTGCTGGCATGACATGACGGCAGCAGCGGTGGCAGGCATCCAGCAGTCGCGCAGCATATCATGACCGGGCAATCTTGATTTATGACTTCATGACCAAACAATCAAACAAAGGGGGCGAGCGGAATGCATATGCATTGCGCATGTCTAGTTAAATGAACAGAACTTAATAAGTTTTTGAAAGTAAATAAAATATTTTTTCCTAATAAAGGGAACTTTGCAAAATAAAAGTAAAATTCAAAATAAAAAGAAAACTCAAAACAAAAATATAAATAAAAAAATGATGCCATTAAATCTATAAGTTTTAATAATTTTTTTGTTAATTTTTTAATGAATTTTTCATTGTCACTTTTCGCTCACTGCCACCCGCTGTGGCTTACTGGTTTATTTCGACTGCTACCAATTAATGCTGTTTTTTGCTATTTGCTCAATTGCTGCGCTGTTTCTGTGACATTTGAACTATGCCAATCACCGCGGCTGAAGGCAACAACAACACTTATACACACACTTACAAACGAACTGAGCTTTAGTTCTTCAGTTCGCTTGATTGGTTTGCCATTTTTCTGGTTATTAGGTTGCTGTGGTTTTTTTTTTGTTGTTCGTTTTTTTTTTCTTCTATTTTTGCCAAACGTCAGTCACTCAAAAACCACGATTATTGTTGCTCGCTACCTAAATATTTCGAGAGCTACTTTGCTGTGGCGAAGTGTGGCAGCAGCAGCAGCTGGCGGGCTTGAATTTTGTAACTTTGTTTGGCAAGTGATCTAGATTAAAGGGACTGTGACAGTGGCTATAGAGTTTGTTGCCATTGAGTTAATGCCATTTAGTGCTATTTGCTTTGAATGAGAATGAGCTGACCAGCTTTTTATTCGAAGCATTTCTTTACCGAAAGGAATGCACTAGAAGTGGGATTTAAAATCATGTATTGGCTGTTAAGCCATAAATCCGGCGTCTCAATGGACCACCCGCTTATTCTTTACAAGTTTGTGCTCAAATCAAATCCAACTGTGGGGCGCAGTATCAAATTCAATGGCACGTGACGAATGCCAAAATTCATCGGGACTTAAAGTTTCTTTATTAAAAAGGCAGATACAAAATTGAGCCAGCGAATACCGATACCGTCTTCAATTACATCCAAATAAACTGTCATCCACTTTTATGTCACTATTGCCTTTCTTTCTGAGGTTGAAACGGAAAATACCGATCCAGCTCGTGCAAGAGTTACCTATAAAAAGATAAATTGGTTTACTAGAAAGGATAGTTCATAGCAAATATAATTTCATTACTTCAATGAACGTCACGTTTTGGATGAAATAAAATATTTGGAAAAAGTCTTCTATGAATTATAAGTAGATAGAATTCAAAATAAAGTCTAATTAAATACCAAAAAGTTTTAAACTTTAAAAAATATCTAGTCTAATTCTAGCATGTGCTGTTTGAAGGGAGAATAACTACGCTCATGCCTAGACAGTGCATCAGCGTCTCTATATGAATCTCTTGCTAAAATTAATCTCAATAAGTAAAGTGTGATCAGATTTGAGGGGTTTTTCAGATCTGTTCAGGCGTCTGTAAAACTGAATACATCCATTTTTTCCGGTCAAGTCGTACGAATGGATATAAACGCTCCGGCTCCGAAAGTATTCGATGCGGTACCAGCTGGTGGTAACAGATAAAGAGGAAGGCTTCCTATGCATTTAAAAGATGGAGGTGGAGAAGGACTTGGCTTCCCTTGGTGTGACCAACTGACGCCGCTTAGCACGAGAAAGAACCGGCGTAAGCGGTTATCGCGCCAATTAAGGAGAAGGGAAGAAGACGTACGTCTCGAATTACGGCACAGTTGCGGCCAACATTTGAAAGGGGTTAGCTTTAAAAAATAAATGTCAGGAATGGCTGGTTGGTTGGTTGGTTAGAGTGGTGATTCATCCAGAATCCAACTAGCGCTTCCGCACCATTTTGTTGCCACATCCTCGTTACCAAATTGTTTAACAGTTATTCGCAGCAGGACTATATCCAGTCTGTGCGGTTTAGGAACCTTATTAGGTTGTTGACGTCTAAGCCAGACAGCTGCTCGAGACTCTCGAACAGCGGTTTGCCCAGGGTTGACATTCTGTCCTTCCATAGGGCAGGGCATTCACAGAGAAAATGGAATGGTTCTGCGCAAAAATAATAGAAATAATCCAATCAGTTTTAATTCTCGTTGTTCTATTTCAATTTAAAATAAGATTCCTCTAGAATAATCCCCATTTAGTGCGTTTTTAAACAATTTCAAAAAAACAAAAAAAAAAAATCTGCTCCAAAATGAAAATAAATTAAAAAAATTAGAACTTTTTGACAAAAAAAGTTTCTTAAAAAGTATTTTTTGTGCTAAAAATTAAAAAAAATGTTAAATATTAAAAAAACGGAAGATATTTCACTGCACAGCTCCAAATTTATAAATTAAATCAGATAGAGGTTTTCAAATATTACAACAAAAAATTTTATCATAAAATATATAAAACTTTTCAAAAGAAATGAAATTAAATTTTGAATATTACAAGTTCATTTCAAAAATTTGTTTTTTGAAAAGTCGTTTCGGTCAAAAAATTAATAAAAAAACATCATTTTGAATGTTAAAAAGCAGAAAATATTTTCACGTTTGGAATATTTTTTTTCAAAAGAAATTTCTGTTCACAAATTAAAAACAAAATTAATATAATTTTACAAATAAAAAAAGAGATTCAATAATTTTAATTTTAATTTTTTCCCAAAAAAATTTCTTAAAAAGTATTTTTTATGCCAAAAAGTAAAAAAAGTGTTAAATGTTAAAAAACAGAAGCTATTTCACTTCAAAGCTGGATCACCAAATCTCAAATTTATAAATTAAAGAATTTTCAAGAATTACAATAAAAAATTTTATTATCCGAATAAAATATATGAAAAAAATTTCGAAAAAGTGAAATTAAATTTTGAATATTAAAATTTTTTTTTTAATTTGTGTTGTGAAAAATCTTTTTGATCCTAAAAATTGAAGAAACAGTATTTTGAATGTTAAAAAGCAGAAAATATTTTCATATTTAGAATATTTTTTTTCAAAAAAAATTTCTATTCACAAATTAAAAAAAAAATTAATATAATTTAACAAAAAAAAAAAGACTAAATTTTAATAATATTAATTTTTTCATAAAAAGTATTTTTTATGCTAAAAAGTAAAAAAAAGTGTTAAATGTTACAAAAAAACAGAAGATATTTCACTTCAAAGCTCCAATACCAAATCTCAAATTTAAAAATTAAATTAGATAAGGATTTTCAAAAGTTACAACAAAAAATTTTATTATAAAACATATGACAAAAATTTCTAACAAAGTGAAATAATATTTTGAATATTACAATTTTTTTCAAAAACTTGGTTTTTGGAAAGTCTTTTTGATCCAAAAAATTAAAAGAAAAAGTATTCTGAATGTTAAAAAGCATAAGAAATTTTCACAATTGGAAAATTTTTTTCAAAAAAATTCTGTTCACAATTAAAAAAAAATTAATATAGTTTTAAAAATTACAATTTTTTTCCAAAAAAAATTTCCTTAAAATGTATTTTTTATCCTAAAAAGTAAAACCAAACAAAAAAACCTATGTTTTAAAAAACCTGCAGATATTTTACAAAAATTTTCAAAATTGAATGCATCTTTAAACTATAAGTTTTTTTTCGTGACTCGAACACCCTGTTGGGCAAAAGAAAAAAATTGTGTATTTTTCAACATCGCCTCCTTTAGCTCCTGCTTTTTTTCATGAATAATTTGTAGCTGCATCCCACATTTCTCCAATTTTCTGATGTCCGCAAAGTACCCGCTTTTTTCATCGCTAACTGGCTTACTCGATCCAGCTCTCTTACAACCACCTGCTTTCAATGTACTACACACTGAGTTGTATTACAATAGCACTAGGACTTCTTACGACTTATTGCCAAGTTCCCCCAAAACCATATCAAGTCTCAAAATTTGTCCAAAAAAGACAAAGGAAAAACAAAATAAAAAAAAGCTTAAATATAAAAACTTTACAATTTTTAATTAGAATTTTTAGCAAAAATTATAGGTATTCACTTTATAAGGCCATTGAATATTTGGCTTTTGAAAGCAATTGATCGTAAGATAAATACAGGGTGCGCCATCTTTTATGTCGGTATGAAAAAATTGAATAACTTTGAAAAAAAAAACACAACTGATTTGTATAACTGAGGTATTTCTATTTGGTTTGGTTAATTACAATTTATTAAAACTATTTTTTGAACACAATATCAATCAAGTGGCCACATTTATCAGCAATCACAAAATGCGATTTTTTTTCCGCGTTTGTCATCACCTTGTCAAGCATTTCGTGTTTTATAGCGTCGATTTCGGTTATTTCGGTGTAAAGCGACCTATGGTTGATATTGTACAGAATTGACATATCGCAACATGTATGTTGAAGTAGATCGGTAAATTGGTAAATGACAAAGTTATTCAGCGTAAGTGCAGCGTAAGGCGCACCCTGTATTCTCCAAAAATTTCCTTCGACAAGAGTAATTTACTCTCAGGGAGCAGTTGAAAAATTCTGGCAACTTATTTGTTTCAAAGTTAATTTTAATAAATTCCTATGAAAATATATTTAATTTTTTTTCAAATATCATGTAAATTCAAATTTAAAACTTTGTGCGAATTTAAAAATATACAAAAAAAAATTCATAAAAATTTCACACCATCAAACTTTTAAAAATTTTGAGTGTGCAGTATTATAGCCCAATGAATTTTGGTATAATAAACGGAAAGTTTCAAGTGGTTAAAAAATTGCATTAATTTCTGAAAAATTTTTATTCGATGTTTTCTCTCATATAAAAAAAATTTAGGCATTTATCATATGGATGAAATGCACAAGGCCGGCAAAAAAAAAATGATAAAAAACCATGCAATTTCTGAACGACTTGAAATGTGTACTTCATTGTATCAAATTAAAACTAAAAAAATGATTTTGATTTTCAAACATTATACAACTTCTAATGGGGTGATTAAATTTGCGCCATCTTGTACAAATGTATTTTCTATTTTTATATTCCGAAAAGAAATATCAAAGAAATACTCTCAGAGCGAAGATAAGACTTTGTCCTGAAATGGTTAATGATCTTAAGCAACGTCTGCTGTTGATGGAAGTAAGCAGCAGTAATGGAAATATGCAATTTTTTGTGAATATAACTACATTATAATGGTCTGTAAATAGGTTAGGTTAGGTTAAATTGACCTGGCTGGCTGAAAGCCATCACATAGTCCTATTGGTCCTTGGTGATACCAGATGGAGCTTTACCCTTCCGAGCCCTTGTAGTAGGCTTCTTGTAATAAGCCTACGTCCTTTGCGAATCTATGTAAGCTCTGAAGCGCTAACCCCGAGAGACATTCTAACCTCTCATTCTGTACAGCTCCTAAGCATTTCAGTCGATCTGTAGTTAATGCAGTGCAAGAACATAGAAGGTGTTCAAGAGTTTTCTTCTCTTCTAGTTCATTGCAAAATCTATAGCTATCATTGTTTGCAATTCCCATCTTGTATGCGTGTGCCGCTAACAAATTGTGACCTGTCAGTATACCTACGATAGTTCTGCTTTCCTTTCTAGACAGGGCTAGTATGAATCTGGCGTAGTTGTCTGCATTCTGTGTACACATGATTTTCGCGGTTTCGCAAGTTGCTGCTTCGATTATTCCACCTGCTCTCTATCCGTGTTTTTATATCCGCATCTATGTCAGTGTATACCGCATTTAAAGATTTCAGTATGTCGTTTTCCTGTTCGAATTGTCTGTCAACAGCGCTTTTGGCAATCTAAACTACAATTTTGTTTTCTGCAATGCCCTTATGTCTGGGTACCCAATAGATGTGTAATCGTCTGTCTGCGGGTAGTCTCTCTATGGCTTTCCTGGTCCTAAGAACGTTTTTAGATGTAGTTTCATACGAGTTTATTGCCTTTATTGCCGCTTGACTGTCAACGTATATATTTATGTTGAAGTTGCTCGATGCAAGTAACCACTCGTAGTAATTATCATATTTCGCCCTGTATAACCTTTGAAGGCTCTGAACAGGTTTACTAAATTTTTATTTCTTCACCAGATATGGAGTTTTTAGATTTTTATACAATATTTTATACCTGAGTTTTGACAATCCTTTTTATTTTTACCAAAACATTTTTTCAATATGCACTTATGAAATTAAAAAAATTAAAACTTTATGTATGGAAGTTACCGCACACATTTTCTGTGTTGACTTACTTCTGGTGTTTTAGATGAATTTGAAGATTTGGTGTATTAAGAGGCGTTGGTAGAATTTTATGGCAAATATTTTTGTGGTACATTTTTACCCGCTAAGTCCCCTGTTATGAGTCTTTTCTGCGCTTTCCCTCAAAACTGACAAAAAAGACGCCTCTAAAATGTGCGCCGTTCCTTTTTACATAGAACTGCTGAACATCTCATGTGTCTCAAATGTGAGGGTCACTCAGTTATTTATGCTAATTTACCATAAGAATCTGAAAAAGGTAGAAAATTTTGTAATGCTGTACAATACATTTTCTCACAATTCTGTGTGTGGTGGATTCAGCCAGTTTTGCTTTGCAATGTTTCAAAGTAGAAACAAAACAGAGAATATTCAACACGTTCTTTATTTTTGATACTATGACCACTGTTTAAAATCAGAGCAGGCCATTCTTTATGGACCCTATTTAGTACTGCATCCATAAGCAATGAGGAGGGTCTATGCCTATACTTGTGCGTGGCTTTGTTATGCTTATTACCACTTTTCATTGAAGTTATTAAATACGCAACCATTTCGATGTCCACTGGGCACCTTACTAAGCACATTGACAAAACTAGTAAAGCGCAAAACAACAACACAATCAGAATAAGCAGACCCACTGACTGATTGGCAGTTTTTCGTTTGGCCAGTGAACATTTTCACTGAGTCAGTTTGTCTGCTTGGAATTGCTGGTTGCACGGCTGCCAACTTTAAATTGACAATCATTTGAATTATTATTGCTAAGCAGATGCAACAGCCAAGGTAGCCAAGGGATGTTGGCAGGCAGCAACAGCAGCACCAGCGCCAACAGCCATTCGTGCGCTAAAGGATGAAAATTCCCAGGCCTTACATTGTTACACTTTTATAATATTTTTTGTGTATTAGTGCATTTTTTGTTTTTTGCTTTTGTTTAGTTGCACCTACTGCTGTAGCTGGTAATTTCGTTATTGTGCGCTGCAGTGTTTTTTTTTTTTTTTTTTTTTTAATTTTATTTAGTGCCTCGTTTTTGCTTTTCGATGAGCAACGAACGTTCAGTGGGCATTTGGGTAAAGTGAAATAAATGGGCAACGATTGTGATTGTGAGCAGCACCGGTAATGAAAAAAAAAATAAAAATAAAAATGGAAAAAAAGTATAGCAGTCAAACAAAAATTACAACAATAACAATGGCAGTAGTGGCGAAAAAAATTAATGAAAAAATGAGCTACAATGGTTTGGTTTATTGTTTGTTTGGTGCAGCGGAAAAAATGCTTAAGGCTACCCGGGCAACAGTCACCAAGCGCAACAAACAATCACCAACAAGCAATAGCTGCTCAGGTGGCAGCGACAGCGACAGCAATTTTGACGTTGCTGCTGCTCGTCGGCGCACACAAAACACAAGAAAATCGTGAGATTTTTTAATGGAATTGGTTCGTGAAGAAGTGTTGATGAGGTCGATGATGTGAATGATGATGCCGTTGATTGGAAATTGATGTCATTGCAATGTTGCAGTGCAATTGTATTGTGTACTGTTTTTTGTTTTAATTTTTTTAAGTTTTTTCAGTTTTTTCTAAATTTTTTGTTTTTTGTAAATTTTTGCTATTATTTCAGCATTGCTGTAGCAACTTGTTGTGCTGTTTTTTTTTAACGATTTTGTTTCTTATAGCTTCTTTTTGTGATATGAGAAAAACTTCATAAATCCTAAAATGAGGTGTGTGAGCTGACAGTGTCGGAGGAAAGCTGAGCGTGAAGGTTAATAAACAAAGCAGAGATGGCTTAAATTGCATTTCCAGTTTGCTTAATTGGAGTAAAATAGCAAAAATTGTAAGAGTAGAGGAGTAGTGAAATACCAGGGTGACACAAATGTTTTTAAATAATCTGAAAACTAATAAAAGCGGGCAGGCATAAGAATAGACAAATCAAGGTGCCGCCTCAGTAAACATAACTGGTGCGATGAGGAATACTTACACCTTTTGGTAAGTGCTACAAAATTTGTTTTCTTCATAGTTGATCTATGTGGCAAAAACTTAGCCAGTGCTGTGACAAATCGACTGAATATTCTCAGAAAAAAATGGTCAAACAAAAGCTCCCATCATGCGGGAATACTGACCGAGTTCACGGTACATCAAAGAGTTGCGAGTTATACACCCCCAACCATTGCTGTGATAACAGCGTTGATTGTCGCCCAACTTTCAAGGAAGAGTGAAAAGTGAACAGGGCTGGAAGACCTGAGTCTATTCATTCATAAGAAGCAGGCTCCAAGCTCGAAATTAGCGCCTGCGATGGTGCGTGGTGTGATGTTACGTTGCAATACGCAAAAATACCAGGAAAGAGATGTTGTTTTTTTTGTTTTTGTAGGTTTTAGCAAGTGAAACAAGAATTGAACACCACAAAGATCTTGACTTACGCTTAAAAAACAGTATTTTGCACCTTTGCTTACTTATAAGCCTCTAACTTATTTAATTATCAAGTAATTTTAAATATCTTACTGGCCTTTAAATAAAATAATCGGTTTTTTTTTTCAAATAATAGAAAGCACACAGTCGACTCTCGTTAGTTCGAAATTCGAGGGGCTCTTAAATATTACGAATTATCTAGTGTTTGAAATATTAAATGTTTCGAAAGTTTTGAGAGAAAATAAATAAAACTTGGAATTATCAGGTATTTTTATTTAACTGCTAATGTTTTACATATTCATAATAAGAATTAATTAATCTTTGAAAAGAACTCATTTATACGAGTTTTTTTTTTAAAGCACATTGCTGCTCCTCAGACTTTTCAATAATTGTTTGAAGGAGAAAAGTGCCTAATATGAATTTCATCAGCTTCGTTTTGTAGACAAAGGCTTTGTAAGTTATCGAATGAGGCTCTTGCTACCTTAGCTGACACCTCTGACAAAGGTTCTGAAGTATCGTATTCATCTTCATCGTTGCTCTTTTTATTCGTACCTGTCGCAGACAAAAATTCGCCATCGGTTAGTGATCCTGAGACAGCAACCACTTGAACATAGTCAGAAAAACGCACATTGCTGATGCAAACTATTAATACCAGTGATGGTCCTCTACATTGTCTAAGCCATATGACCAGGCTTTCTTCCAGACGAAGAAATTCACTTTTAGTTGTTCTTTTCCTTGCTCCAGCAGTTTGAGCAGCAGTGACTTTCCCCTTGTTCTTTATTATGGTTGAGAGAGTGCTGAGAGGAATCTTAAACTCTTTTGCAACATCGCTTTTCTGCTCACCTCCTTCTACTCTTTCAGTTAATTTCTTCTTTTCAGCAATCGTCAAACATTTATACTTTTTAGAACTAATATTTAATACAAATTTTTAATCTGCATAGCAACTAAACGATTCGTGCGGAAACATGCATCAAAATGTGCCTATGTTTTATGCATAACACGCACAGTAAAGGTACTTTCAGGGGAGTCCCAAAATCCTAAGTTCTTACTAACACACCAAGAATTGAATTGCCAAGTGTATGGTCAAACATGAGTTCGAATTACCGCGTCGTAGCAATGATTTTTTCGTTCAAATTACCGAGTGCATAAAAATGTATAGACATAATTCGAAATATAAAGAGATGTAGCGGATGCGAGGCTCGAAATATCCCAGGTTTTAAGTAACGAGAGTCTACTGTATATATGCATATATATTTATTAAAAGACTATATTTTAAGTTACCCTGCAAACAAATTTTTTTCACTTTTTTCGCCCATTTTTTAAATTAGGTGATGGTTTAACGAGTGAGTGCGAGGAGATTGAGATGCTGGCCAATAGGAACAACGCCCGAAAATTTTACCAGAAAGTTCGGCGGCTTACAGAAGGTTTTAAGACCGGGGCGTTGTCCTGTAGGAACAAAGACGGCGATCTGGTGACTGACGTACAGAGCAATCTTAAATTATGGAGGGAACACTTCTCGAATCTGTTAAACGGTGACAGCTGCGCATGTCATAGAGAATGTGAAGATCCCGATACCCCAATCGTTGACGACGGAATTGTCGTTCCGTTACCCGACCATGACGAGGTGAGAATAGCAATATCACGGTTAAAGAACAACAAAGCCGCGGGCGCCGACGGACTGCCGGCTGAGCTATTCAAACATGGTGGCGAGGAGCTGGTAAGGTGCATGCATCAGCTCCTATGCAGAATATGGTCGGATGAAAGCATGCCTGCCGATTGGAATTTAAGTGTGCTCTGCCCAATCCATAAGAAGGGCGATCTTGCAATTTGTGCCAATTACCGCGGGATTAGTCTTCTAAATATCGCCTATAAGGTTCTAGCAAGCGTATTGTGTGAAAGGCTGAAGCCCACCGTCAACCAACTGATTGGACCTTATCAGTGTGGCTTCAGACCTGGAAAGTCTACCATCGACCAAATATTTACAGTACGCCAAATCTTGGAAAAGACCCATGAAAGGAGAATCGACTCACACCATCTTTTCGTCGACTTCAAAGCTGCATTCGACAGTACGGAAAGGAGTTACCTGTATGCCGCGATGTCTGAATTTGGTATCCTCGCAAAACTAATACGGCTATGTAAGATGACATTGCTCAACACCAGCAGCGCCGGTGCCAACAAGTGCTACTTTGGACTAAGTAGGCAATTGAGCAGTAAAGTCCTCTCTCGTCGAACAAAACTAACACTCTACAAGACTCTCATCATGCCCGTCCTAACGTATGGCGCAGAAGCTTGGACGATGACAACATCCGATGAAGCGACGCTTGGAGTGTTCGAGAGAAAGATTCTGCGTAAGATTTTTGGACCTTTGCACGTTGGCAACGGCGAATATCGCAGACGATGGAACGATGAGCTGTATGAGCTTTACGACGACATAGACATAGCGCAGCGAATAAAGATCCAGCGGCTTCGTTGGCTGGGTCATGTCGTCCGAATGGATACAAACGCTCCGGCTTTGAAAGTATTCGATGCGGTACCAGCTGGTGGTAGCAGAGGAAGAGGAAGGCCTCCTCTGCGTTGGAAAGATCAAGTGGAGAAGGACTTGGATTCACTTGGTGTGTCCAATTGGCGCCGGTTAGCACGAGAAAGAAACGACTGGCGCGCTTTGTTAATCGCGGCCAAAATCGCGTAAGCGGTTATCGCGCCAATTAAGAAGAAGAAGAGATGGTTTTACGCACTATTTTATAAAATAGCTATCCCAGTTCTGAATTGATCCGAAAATCACGTTTAATAGTGAGTAAATCAAACTCTCATTTTCAAAAATCAATTGAAAAATGACTGAGTTATACAACTTTTCATGAAAAGTATTCTTTTTTTAATAATTTGTTTGGCTATACAACTCAAATATACTTTCGTGACCGCTGCTATGGAGCATAAATCACAGCATATAATTTCGATCTTGGAGTATATATGCATATGTAAAGTGTCGGAAAATATGCGGAAATATAGAAATTAGAAATCTGTGGTATTACTAAGCTAATAACTACTAAGTAAGCAAAGGTGCGAAAAATCAAATTTTTAACAGTCTTGTGTTACTTGGTAAAACCTACAAGATAAACTATATCACATTCTAGGTATTTCTCCTTCATACTTCTTATAGCATTGTGTATCATCTTAGAATTTTTTTTATTTTCGCCTTCCCGACTGCTGAATCATTTTCTAGGCTTCTACTGATGGCTTTCAAAAAACCAGCGTCACTAGTGTAGTATTACGTAGCATGCAGCAGGTGATACCTATATTTTCGCTGATGGTCAGGTGCTTACAGATTTTCTTAGAAACAGTTTACAGCCTTTATACTAGCAGCCAAATGTAGCACCTCTTCTGTCATGTTGCCTTTGTTATTTCACCTAAATATGCTATGGCTTCCTAACCATAGCTGATTGTTTCTTGTTTTTTTTTTTTTGTTTCTGTAGAAGGCATAAATCAAAATATCAGAAGCATCTCAAAGGTGCTGTCACACCAATGGTATGTGGGGCACGATCCCACTAATGCTATACCAATCCTCCCACTTCGAATAAATTCTACCTAGGAACCACAAAAGTTAACATCTGGGTAGAGTCGGGTTTATGTCCGAAGTGACAACTGTTACCAGCGCCCAGGTTCCTTTTCTACAGGGTAATTACTCCCACTGTGTTTATAGGTGGCTGCAAAATACAGAGCTATCAGAAAACCTGCCATAGTGTTATATTAACCCTTCTTTTGTATGTGCCTTCTGTGCGAATTTGTGGTGAGTTTTTCACTCAAAAGTCTATAGTTGTCGTTGGCTCGTCATAAACTTTCCGCAGGCACTGTTGCTGCCGCTGTAACGGTTGCTTCATCGCCTTGCATGCCCAATGAATATTAGGGAGCCGCGTCATGATTTTAGCTTCTAACGTTTATGCCGGCTTTCACTTACTGGTGAGGTTGATATCCCAAGGTTTGGTTCGTGTATTGCTCGTTCTTCTCTGAAGCGGTCGCAATGAAAAATCAGGTGTTCTGCGCTTTCGTTACTACTAGGGCAGTTTGGATAGAAAGGGTTGTCTGCTAGCTTAAAACGATGCACATATTCTCGAAAACAGCCATGCCAGCTGTGCAACTGTGAGAGGTGATCGTTGGTGTCTCCATGTTTTCTTCCTAACCACTAATCAACGCGTGCTACGAGTTTGTAGGTCCAATGCCCGTTTTGAGACTGATCCCACCGCTGCTGCCGCTGGCCGCTAACTGCCAGCAATCGCTCAGCTGCTTTTAGTTCTGGTCTGGGTCGAGCTCTTTGCTTCTGACCATAGTGAGATGTGGAGGCAACACATGGCTGATGAAATTATACGGCTCGATATAAAACTTCCTAATCAGGATATAATTGATGAACTAGGAATACCTTGAAAACTTATAAGCTACTAATTACAAGATGTATCTCTTTTCCGCTGCACGCATGTACGTATTTGAACGGGTATAAATAGAAAAGTTATGCAAAGTTTGCTATGAAAATTTTAGAGATTACTGAGCACGGGCTCAGCTACTAATGTAACAAAAATCGGAGGTCAGGTGTTTTTGACAAAAAAAAAATCTCAAAAATTTTAAACCAATAATAAAATTTTTTCCAAAAAAAAATTATTTCTAAAAATTCTATTTTATGTGTGTTTTTGACACAAAAAAATCGCAAAAATGTTGAACAAATAGAACAATTTTTTCCCAAAAAAAAAAAATTATTTCTAAAAATTGGATTTTATTTAAAAAAATTAAAGGCAAATCTTAAATATTAATAAGAACCGAAGATATTCCGCTTTGAAAAACTTTATATTAAAGTTTCTAACATTAAATGAATACGAAAATTATAAATTTTTTCTTGAATGTTTCATGTTACTTCTTATTCTTATTACATTCAAGTCTATAAATTGGATTACTAAAGTTTTTCTAGGAAAGATTACAACATAACTGCAGGAATACAAAAGCACACAATTCGGCTATCTCTCAGCTTCACAGTCTGTGGTGAACCATAGCTTCATTAACAATACTCCTCCAATTTAGTGTCTTTCTTGCCTCATTTATCCAATTACGAACGTTCATCGTTTTTAAGTCTGCTTCTACGTCATCAAGCCATCTCTTTCTTAGTCGGCCTCTCTTTCTTCCTTCAATTGGATGCAAAGTAAACACCCTTTTTAGATTCTTTCGTTGGGCATTCTTATGATGTGGCCAATCCATCTAATCCGCTGCGCACAAGATTCGGCTACAGAACGACAAATTTTCTGCTACTTACATTTGAAAATTTGATTTTTCTCCCGCTTTATCTGGTTTAATATTTTACCGATTAACGGAAAGCTATTCACATGCCAAGTTTGCCTCAAGCGATCTTAGAATAATAATTTAACTATTCATATGATATGCAACATAATATTACTCATGGGTAGGCGAGTACTTCTCTCAACTGCAGGTAAACGCTAACATTCATGACTTTTGCGTCTTCTGTAACTTCGCCTAAAATTTTCTGAAAACTGATTTTGAAGAACATTCTAGTGCTCAAATGCCCTTTTTAAAGGACTTTTTGAACTTAGAAAAGGTCAAATTGAGAGACTGCGGGTTTGAAGTGTTCCATAGAAATGATGCTCATTAAATTCTACTATGGAACTTTGACAATGATTATTGTACATTTTGAAATATGTGCTTAAGATGGAAAATATGTGATAAATGGATTTCAACACTTTTTAAGGAATTTAAGGATTCCTATGACCAAAATTTTACGATTTTGACCCACTGTAAAAACAAACTGACACGTGGTGGACTACCATTTTCTTCTAAAAGAGTGGTCTACTAATGATGCTGTTTCAGCAGTATATGGTTTTTATTCTGTTCCAGATTTGTTATTGTCCAGTGAGAATATTAATGCTTTCCTTTGAAAATATTGTAACTGTTCATGTGAAAAATATTTCATTGTATATATATATATATATATATATACATATTATTGTCGCATATAACCATTTTGGGTGTTTGGCCGAGCTCCTCCTCCTATTTGTTTCACAAATGGAGGCACCTACAGTTTCAAGCCTACTCCGAATGGCAGATATTTTTTATGAGGAGCTTTTTCATGACAGAAATACACTCGGAGGTTTGTCAGCGTCTTTTTCCTCATTTTGGTCTTTCAGCAAGATTCGAACCTACGTTCTCTCTGAATTCCGAATGGTAGTCACGGACCAACTCATTCATCTACGGCGGCCGAAAATATAAAAATAAACTAAATTCATTTTCAAACTTGTATTAGTTTTGCTAAATAAAAATCAGTCAACAGCTGTCAAGTGTAAAAAGCATAAAGCAATAGACTTAAGTAGCGAACCTGGGCTCCAGTAGACCTACAAGTGAAAGAGAACCAATTAAATACCAAAAAAAAAAAAAAACAGTACAGTAAAACAGTAAGGCAGTAGTAAACTCAACTGATTTCCATGCCCATTGATTAACAATTACTATTCGTCATTTGTTAGACTCCCTTATGCTTATTGGCCAGCTATTAAATGGCGCCTTCAAAGCAGTCTGACATGGCGTCGAAAACAGTGCGCTGGTATGACACACTTGCTAGCGAATAGTTATGCATTTGTTTATTTCTTTTTCTAATTTTCTGCCATCACTATAAAACAAGTGTTTGTTGTATTTGTGGTTAAATTTTTAATGTTGTCATTGTAATTATTAGCACGTTTGTGAGTGAGCCAAGCAATACAGATACGAGTCTTCAACTGGCGGCCAGTCACAAAGTTGCTAGACGGTTGAGAGCGCGAGTTTGCACACGCACATACACACACATGATAAAAAACAAAAAATATGACAAGCAATAACAAAAACAACAAATAGTTCACGCGTGGCGTTTAGCAAGAGACAGGGAGAGAAACCTTGAGGACACAAAAAAAAAGCAGCAAAAAACAAAAAAAGTAAAACAAAAAAAATAAGAAAATTGAGAAGAATTAAAATTATAAAAAAGGTCTTTCAAAAATTCGTTCAACCAATCGACTACATTCACTGTTCACTATGTTGCTGCTTAGGTATGCGTTTTAAGTTTTTTAATTGCTGTACGCTAATGTTTTGTTAGTGTTGTTTATTTAGTATTTTCGCTTCGTTGGTGGTTTATTTATTGCTTTGCTGTATATTTTTTTATTAATTTGTTTGCTTCTAATTCAGCTCTATGCACTCTATGAATGACCATGCCGCATGTTGCATGCTTACTCGCACGTGTTTATTAGCATTAGCACATTGCTTTTATTGTAATTTTTTTTCCTCTCTACTTCGAACTTTGCTGCTTCGATTACTATGCAAATGCAGTAAAAAAGGTAGAAGAGTTGCGAAAAATGGCGTCAGTCACTATTTTGTGTGGCTTGCGGGTGGCCCAATGCATTGAGAATTAGTGAGTGTCGACAGGTTGGTTCAGTTGGTGGGAATGGAAGGCAGCAAGCAAAGTGGCATGATGGCATGCTATTTCTCATTTTTTGTGCTCAAAGTATTTTTTTTAATAATATTTTTAACTATTTTCAACCGAAGGTAAAGGAAATTATGCATATGAGAAAAAACCATTAGATGGGGGGTCTGTTTTTAAGAAGAATGCATTTTTTAATTGTGATAATAATTTTTAAATAATAGTTGCTGTGCGTGGCGTATCACTTGTTTTGGCTTCTCAGCTTACTTCAGGCAAAAATTATCGCGTGGTTTGAAAAAGGTATTCCGAATACACAAAAATATATCCCACGACAGAATTTTTTGAGCGGTTTTGATTATTTTAATTTTAATTTGTTTTTATTATTTTTGATTACAAACCAGAATCACATTTTATTTTAAGCAGAAAGCAGTGTCATCACATAGAAAATAGCAGAAAAAGACAGCACCAGCTCAAGGCCATCAGCTGTTGCATACAAATATAGTTCATTGTCTAACAAAAACAATGTAAATCGAACATTGAAATTTTGTGCGGAAATTCCATAAACTTTTCATCGAAATTCCACGAGTTTTTATTCAAGTTTCTAAAAAAATTTTTGGTATGCAATTTTAGTTTATGCATTTTTAATGTCATAAAGTGCAAGTCCGAAATTGCTGTAAAGCTCTTTGATTTATATATACTTTTTTTTTCTGTTAATTTTCTTGTTCTTAGGCATGAAACACCATTGCTTGAAAACATTTTTTCTAATAACCCTCGGAGTGGATTGGCAAGCCTCCGAGTGTATTTTTGCCATGAAAAAGCTTCTCATTAAAAACTTCTGCCATTCGGAGGTGGCATAAAGTTCCATGTTCCATCATGTTCCATGTCCATCCACTTGTGAAATAACATCAAGATGACCGTCACAAATAGAAAGAAGAGCTCAGCCAAACACCCAAGAAGAGTGTACGCGCCGATCATATGTATATATATTAAACTGCATGATCCTCCGTCCTGGACAAAAGGCATGATCGTGAAGCTGCCCAAGAAAGGTGATTTGCGTGATTGCGGCAATTGGCGAGGAATATTCCTGTTCAATTCCATCTCAAAAAGTCTGTCCACGATCATAGAAACCAGACTCCAATGTATCCAATGCACTTTAAGAGATGAGCAAATTGGATTTCACCCTCACCGAAGCTATGCTGATCAAGCCAACACTCTTCGCATCATAGCAGAACAATCAGTTGAGTGGCGCTTAGCGCCTTACAAGCTGTTAATTGACTTTGGGAGGGCATTCGAAACAATCAAATGAGACTTAATATAGCTGGCGTTGAGGAGAAAATGAGTTCCCGCTAAGATAATCCATCACATCAGAGTGCTTTATGAGATCTCTGAACCGGCTGTACTACACAATGGCAATATCAGCGACCCATTCACCACCAACGCAGGCGTCATCGTCCTGCACGACGTTATGAGCCAATTGGCCCTGAAAAAAAAAGAGGCATTGTTGGAGTTTCACGAGACATTTTGAAGACCAGGAATTCGCCAATGACATCTGACTCCTCTCTCACAAACTCACTGACATGCAAGCGAAGGCGGACAGACTAGTCACACTGGCACACACTGGTTGATATCAACAAGGCGAGGGCCCGGTGGAATTTGTCGAAAGCGGAGCAGATGAAGATATCAACTGCAGGCTAAACAAAACAGGGGCGGCGTTTGGGTGAATACATGCAGTATGGGCGAGTTCGCGAATCACCAGGCGCTCTAAACCGCGAATATTCAGCTCATGTCTGAAGTCAGTTTATTGTCCAGAAGTGAAACATGACTGGTATCTAATATCATCACACAAAGGCGCCATCACACAGAGGCTAAATGCCTCCGCATTATCTGTAGAGTATTCTCGTCGAACACCATTAGAACGACATGCTGTGGAGATCAACGAATGAGGAGCCCATTCTATGGCAAATCAAGCGCAGAAAGTGGCGATGCATGGGTCAAACGCTTAGAAAACCATTAGATAGTATCACGAAAATAGCACTGGACTGGAACCCGCAAGAGAGTAGAAGTCGCGGTCGGTTAAATAATACTTGGAGGAGGTTGATGTTGCGCCATCTATCATAACATGGAACGGCGCAAAAGCCGCAACTCAGAACCCAGAACGATGTATGAGCCTTGTCGAGGCCCTCTGCGCTCCAGCGGAATGAACTAGGGGAAGCGTGGGGAAATTAAACTGCATACTCGAAATTTTTCTAGAAATTCTGATTAAATTTTTTGAAGTTACTTTAATTTTTTTTGATTTGTGCAACGTCTGAAAATAAATAAACAAATTTATATGGTTTTTGTTGGACTATATTTAAAAAAAAATATTAAAAGTCAATATGAAACAAATAAATTCGGAAAACTTGTCAGCCTATTGTTATTTAACGCAGTTTGTTTAAGAAATGAGCCAAAGTCGGTTATTTGCGCTAATTAAGAAGAAGAAGCATTTAGAAAAATTCATACCAGTTTCTAGGTCAATCGATTAGGAGCTATTTGAGTTATCAAGAAGAGGATAAAACAAAGCATTCTGCGCTGTTTCGCAGCGTTTTCTTCAAGTAACTATAACTTTTCAAATTATTTAGATATTTTTATTGGAGGCATCATAAGAAACTCCCCAAAACATGCGCCTTAAAATTAAGCACAACTAAGAAATAAATAAGGCAATGGCAAACCTCCGAGTGTATTTCTGCCATGAAAAAGCTCCTCATAAAAATATCTGCCGTTCGGAGTCGGCTTGAAACTGTAGGTCCCTCCATTTGTGGAACAACATCAAGACGCACACCACAAATAGGAGGAGGAGCTCGGCCAAACACCTATCAGAAGTGTACGCGCCAATTATTTATTTATTTTTTTTTAAGAAATAAATATATTTTAGAGAAAAAGAAATCCAGTTTTTTCTAGGTGGGTGGCTGAATAAAAATAAAAACAAATAAATGCAGTGAATGTATTTCAAAAACAGCCACTCGATGTTTACGGGACATCAAAGTGCTTTTCAGTGACTACTGGAGCCCAGAACTCCTCGCCGCTATTCCAACCTATAGTAGCTTGACCTTAGCAATTTTAGCACGAGTATTCACAGTTCTATTGCATTCTTTTGGTTGTGAATTAAAAATATATTTCTTTTTGTTCTATAATTTGCACGCCTTCGATATTATTTTCCAAATACCCCCGTCAATACTAAATTTATCATAACATCACGCTCATCGACACGACCGCGCGTCCAGTGGCGAGTAGCCAGCACGTTTTGGCAATTTTCAACGTCATTAACCTCGGTGAGGTGCACCAAAGTGATGGTAAATGGAATGCTCAGGCAAAAGCAGCAGCAAAATTACAAAATACTTAGAAATCCTCCGAAATGCATAGGAAAATATACGAAGCTGTTGCACTTAAGGGCAACTAAGTGACAACAACATTTACACTTACATACCTACATACATACAAATAGAAGAACCGCAAATGCCAGCCAAGTTGCTGGGTAAGAGCGGCAGCAACACCTAATGCATCTTCTTGCGCTGATATTTCCTAATGTATCACGTCACTTCCTTAATAGTAAGTATGTAGGTATATGTATGTGTGTGTGTGTGTGTGTGTGTGTGTGTATAAGTGCTTAGTACCAAACACACCTGCCACAAAAACCTTCTTCGGTTGCACTCATTTTATAACCGTTTTTCGGTGTATTGAAGAGCAGCGAACACCCACAACCGCAACCAGTGGCTCGACTGCAACAAGGAAGCTGCGTTCAGTGAATAGAGCAACAACAATGCTGTTATTCGGTTATTTTATTGTGACCATTGCACCTCGTAGCTTAGAGTTAGCGCATTTGGATCGTGAATTTGATGGAAAAATTGTCACGGTTTGGCACCAAAACTAAGGCGGCAGAATAGAGCAGAAATAAATAAGTAAATAAATAAAGGCAACAAACGAAAATTGCAGGGAGTAGCCACAATGGCGATCGTGTTGGCGACAGCAGCTTATTGCAACTCCTTAACGCTGGCGTTTTGTTAAAGCCAAAAAGTGTTGCAACATTTTCTTTTTTCCTCATCTGGTTTTTTGCTTTTCTAGTTCACGCTGAGGGCTAACGCAGGTCTTTCCATGCCTGCTGCTGCGGCTGCTGTCAATTTAGTTAAACACTTGCTGTCACCTTTGGTGTCCATTAGCGCGCCCGTTTATATGCAAAGTGTAAGCACGACGAGAACATTATCGTTGCCGCTGTATCGGCAACCTACAGGAAATAGCAGCAGCAGCAGCAGCAGCAGCAGCAATTGGCAGGCAAGAAGTCAGTCAACCAGCCATACAGCAGCTTCACTTATGTTAGATCAGCTAGTGATTGCACTGATCATGGCTGTGCTTTGCCGCTGCTGTTGTTGTTGGTGGTGTCGGCGGTGATGGTGGTCGTCGTCATCGTCGTCGAGTGCCCGAATTTCGATGCATGCATTCAATTTATTTTATTTTTCTGCTTGTGTGTGTGTGCCTCCTACCACCTGCTGTGGTGCTAAACACTTTGCCAATTGCCCGGCAGCTATTCTCTGCCCTCAGTCAAGAAAACGCTTTGCTGTAATCTGTGGTGATATACAGTAGTTCATAGTTCTGTGGCATCACAGGTCAACATAGGTGGCACGAGAAACCACATTGTTGTGGTTGTTTGTGTAGTCTTATACTCAAAGCGTCATTCAAAATAGGTGCCTTTGAATACATTAGACCGGGTCGGCTGTCAAAAACAAAAAAAAAAAAAACCTAATTGCAAATGTCCACCGCTTTAGAAGAGTCGTTTGAAAGGTAGTGCTAAATAAGAGTGCATATCGAGCTAAAATTTAGTTAGTAGTAGAGGAAGAAGAACGCATAACATGCTTCAACCAGTTCGGCACATATCTCTGTCTTTGACATTCGTTAGAATTGAGAAAGTCGAGTGATTTTCCTCTTTCCTCGCGATAATGAAACAGGTCACTCCTCAGCAGTTGGTCTCGCAAAATTAATGAAAGTAGAGTTCCAATTCGCTTCACATCCCCCTATCCGCCAGACTTGGCTGCTTAAGATCCCTCGGAGTACTTATTGGTTCCCCAATTTGAGGAAATGCCTGCCGGGAAAAAGATTTTATTCAAAGGAGGAGTTGATTGAAGGAATGAATGGGTAGTTTTCAGACTTGGACAAATTCTATTATTCAGAAGGGATCAATAACTAAAACAGTTTTAGATGAAGTGAATAAGGGTAAAATCAGACTATGTCGAAAAATGAAAAAGGTGTGCCGTAAACAATTAACTAGTTTTTATTTTTGCACGACTCTCGTATTTAAAGCTAAAATTTAAAGGATTTCAGTACCAGAAAATAATTTTTCCTTTTGTCCTTTGGGTTTATTCATTTTTTTTTCTTGTTTACTCTTCTCGGGACCATAGGGTCTGGACAAGACTCTTCCATCGTACACGATTCTGTGCTGTTGTTTTTGCACCGTCCCATGAGATGTCGACATCTGCTAGTACGCGCAGCATCGACCTTCTCCAAGTGTTTTTGATCGAGCACAACCTCTGCTCCTTTATTCGTATAAATTTATTGTTTCCTAACCGATTTTCAAGAAGAAAATGCACCTATTCTTCACAAAGTTGAGTCAGTTTCAAAAAGTTGTACCTGCCTAAGATATCGTTTTTGTCTCATTAAAATCCATTAAAAGTTGGCCTTTAAACAGTTTTGCTAAATTCATAAATAAACAAGTTTTAATTTTTTTGGTGTCGAGATCCTCTCATCGTAAGCTTTAAAATCAAAGGTGGACTTTTGCAACTTATTTTCGACCCAGTCTAATGTACCTACATTCATTTGCATGAAGGTTTAGTTCGATTCTTATAAGAAGTGGGAATTCTTAGAATGCACACCTGTATTATAGTTTAGAGCAGTTCCTGAAAGTACGTAAACGAAGTACCTCCTGTCTTCAAACAAACAGTCGGCGCACTCGCGTATCGGCACCCACGTCACTGTAGACAGTTATAATTTCGAGGTTGTAAAAGACTTCGTTTATTTAGGAACCAGCATTAACACCGATAACAATGTCAGCCTTGAAATCCAACGTAGAATCTCTCTTGCCAACAAGTGCTACTTTGGACTAAGTAGGCAATTGAGTAGTAAAGTCCTCTCTCGACGAACAAAACTAACACTCTACAAGACTCTCATCATGCCCGTCCTAACGTATGGCGCAGAAGCTTTGACGATGACAACATCCGATGAAGCGACGCTTGGAGTGTTCGAGAGAAAGATTCTGCGTAAGATTTTTGGACCTTTGCACGTTGGCAACAGCGAATATCGCAGACGATGGAACGATGAGCTGTATGAGCTTTACGATGACATAGACATAGCGCAGCGAATAAAGATCCAGCGGCTACGTTGGCTGGGTCATGTCGTCCGAATGGATACAAACGCTCCGGCTTTGAAAGTATTCGATGCGGTACCAGCTGGTGGTAGCAGAGGAAGAGGGCGGCCTCCTCTGCGTTGGAAAGATCAGGTGGAGAAGGACTTGGCTTCACTTGGTGTGTCCAACTGGCGCCGGTTAGCACGAGAAAGAAACGACTGGCGCGCTTTGTTAAACTCGGCCAAAATCGCGTAAGCGGTTATAGCGCCAATTAAGAAGAAGAAGTTCCTGAAATTTCACGATCCGTAAACAGTTCAAGCGGCGGTCAACTGGTTATAAGACAATGCACTTCCGTACACTCGTATATCTCCATGCAAAATAATTAAAGGACCACATTTTGACTATTTATTTAATTTTTGTTTTTTAATTCAATTTTTTTTTTTTTTAATATTGTTCGCAAAATTAATGGACCAATACCAATACCATATCGACTCATGTTCCACACTTTGTACAGAATTTATAAAAACTCGGTAAATCTCCGTCAAACTTTTACCACTTTTTAATCAGAATTTTCAAACACAAAAAAAAAAAGGAAATGTGTACACCAATTCATAGTCCATTAAATTTTATTATAACAAAGTGATAGTTTGAAGTGGCTCAAAATTCTTGCTGATTTTTGATAATTTGTTTCCCGTAACTTTACTAAGCACTTTCTTAATTTGAGAAAAACAAAATGGCGTACAAATTTGTGTATTTTCTGGGTCTCTTATCAAAAGCTTGCAAACGGTCTTCTGGCTGAAATTTCTCAGTTCTTGTGAATTAGGATAATTGCATACAAGCTGGAATCAGAACAGAATCCAAAAAAGTTTGGTTCATTCGCTTCACATTGTGGCCGTAGAGGTAGAGGAAGAATGTACACAATTTTTTGTTTTCTACCTATCTATAGTATATTTTGTAACACTGAAATATAAAGGGTTTTCCAATAACAGGTGTTACAGGAGAATGGAGAGATGATTAACGATTTTTTATGGCCGGAATTGGATGGTATTGATCTGGACAACGTTTATTTCCAAAAAGACGGCGCTACGTGCCACAAACGCAACAAAACCATTGATCTTTTACGGGAAAAGTTTCCGGACCGAGTTATCTCTCGAAGAGATGATCACCATTGGCCCCCGAGATCCAGTGATTAACGTCTTGTGACTTTTTTCTTTAGAACCCCGTGAAAGAGAAGGTCTACGCCAACAGCCAAGGCTCGATTCAAGTCCTTAAAGATGGAGTTCGTGAGGCTATCGAGGACATAGGGCAGCCACTTTGCAATTCGGTTATGGAAAATTTCATGAAAAGGATATTGTCCTGTAAGCGTGTTCGTGGTGGTCATTTGCCTGATGTTATTTTCCACTATTTCTTTCTAATAAAATAATCTTAATAATAAAATATATCTTTATAATAAAATAAACATCCGATCATTCAAAAATAGAATTTTTCTTTGAATATCAAAATAACACCTCTCATTGGATAACTCTTTAGTAGAAGAATGTACACAATTTTTTTGTAAACATTTTTTAACACTGAAACATAGAAAGACCTTCAGAAAACAAAAGATTTTCAAAAAAAAAATTTTTTCAAGCGTAATGCCATCTTTAGATTGCCTGCACTTATGCGGAAAATATTGCGCTGAAAAAACTCTGAACAAAATCTATAATTCTGACAATTATTTTGCGTTGAAAATTTTGTTATGCGGTTTTTTAAAGCGAAATATCTCTGTCTCTTTTTAAAATTTTTATATATTTATAATATATTTTCGGAAGTTTTTTTTTATTTTCAATTTTTGGAAAATAAAAGTTTTTTTGTTTTAAATTTTGAAAGAAAAAAAAATTTTGGTTTCATATTTTTAGAGAAAACGATTTTTATTTAAATAAAATTTTTAGAGAAACATTTTTTTTGGTTTTAAATTTTTAGAGAAAAATTTTTTTGTATTGAATTTTGAGAGAAAAAATTATTTTGTCTTAAATTTTTCGATAAGACATTTTTAGAGAAAATTTGTTTTCTTACATTTATAGGGAAAAAATTATTTTGTTTTAAATTTATAAGAAGAAAATTTGGTTTCTTCTACGTTTTTAGAGAAAAGTGGGTTTTCTGTCCTGTTTTTAGAGAAACTTGGTTTTTGGTCTACAATTTTAGAGAAACAATTTTTTTTTTTCATTTTGTTTTACATGGTGAGAGAAAAAAAATGTTTTTGTTCTAATTTTTTAGAGAAAAATGTGTTTTGCTGGTTTTTTAAGAATTTTTTTACTCCCCATTTTCAGAGAAAAAAATATAAAGCTTTATATTAAAAAAAAAAATGTCTTTTGTTTGTTTAAAACTTTTAGAAAAAAATTTTTTGTTGTAAATATTTGCAGAAAAATATTTTTTGTTTCTTTCACATTCACATTGTTCCACATTTTTACAGAAAACACCATTTTTTAGTCGTAAATGTGTGGGAGAAAAATTGTTTCGTTATACAGTTTTTGAGAAAAAAAATTGTTTTTCCAAAATTTTTAGGGGAAAAAATTTTGATTTGTTCGATTTGTTAGGAAAAAAATTATATTGTTGTAAATTTAACAGAAACATTTTTGTTCTTCTAAGTTTTTAGAGAAATTGTTTTTTGTTCTACATTTTTAAAGGGAGAAAAGATAAAAATATTTTAATATATAATATTTTTTTTTTTTTATATCTCCTCTTTATTTATTACAGTCTGTTATATATTAACAATATGTAATTTTTGTACAATTAGGGTCTATTATGTTCTTTTACCAATGTAAGAAGAATCTGTTATTATTATTATTGTTTTTTGTGGTTACACTGTAAATCTTATAGTTAGATCAGTCGGTGTGAGCCGCTTTAATCTTCGTTTGATATTTTCTGCCGGCGCTATTTTACGCATTTCTTCGTTTTGGAGGACTGACAGTCGCTGTATATGCTTAGTGCTACATTTTGTGATTGTTTCTTGGATAGTATCTACGTTTAAGTCACGATGTATGGCTTCATTGGGAATAAACCAACCAGCATTTATTATATTTCGTAATATTTTGGATTGTGTTCGCTGTATGAGCTGAATATTTGTGTTTTTAGCCGTTCCCCATATTTCTATTCCGTATTTCCAGATAGGAGTAATAATTGTTTGGTATATAGTCACCTTATTATACAGTGATAGTTAGTTTTGATGCTCGTCCTATTAGCCAACTTAATTGCCGGTACTTATTCTTGATTTGATTTCTTTTGTTAATGATATGCTGCTTCCATGTTAGTTTTTCGTCAATAGTTATTCCAAGATATTTTGCTGCTGGGTAGATTTTTATTTTGTTGTTTTTTAAGGTTAGATTATATTTTGATGTCTTTTTGTTTGTATATATAACTTGTATAGTTTTGTCTTTATTAACTTCTATACCCCATTCGTCAAACCAATTTACTGTATTGTTTATTAATTTTTGAAGTGGCGACCTAGTTTTTCGTCATTGTTTGATTATATATAATATAAGCTTTCTTTTAAGTGTCTTAAAAAAATTTTTTTTGTCTACATTTTTTAGAGAATGTTTTTTTCGTTTTAAATTTTTAGAGAAACATTTTTTTTTACTGTTTTTTTTTAGCAAAATTTGTCATGTTGGAAAACACCACAGATCAGAGTTTTTTTCGAATTCGCAGCTGAACCTATGTCCAGTAATTCCCTCAATATTTCATTATGAGATTCCCATAACTATTCCAGTTAAATCAAAATAAGTACAGTGAGCCATTGAAAACTACCGTTTATCTGTTTACTAATGTACATAGCGACGTTCTGATCGATTTGCAAATGAAGTCCATATAAGAGTACGTTTCCAATGGTTTGCTGTACTTAGTTGAATATGAATCGAGAAGTATTGAAAATTTCGTTATGAAACTTCCATGGTTTACTGAGCATGGTTTCAGCCTTTAATAAAACAAAAAAAAGGAAAACAATTTTGAAGTGGAATATTTTACATATTATAGATAGAAGAAATCTCAAAAAATTTTCAAGAATGACAAAAAAAAATTCTCAAAAAAAATTTCACAAATGGCAAAAAATAAAAGAATACATTTTTCTTTCATTCTTTTCCTTTTTTTAATATATTTTATCCTAAACATTTTTTAAATATAAAAGCTTAAGGTAGTCTGGTAACTTATTTTGAAAATTTCGGATTTCGGGTTTTTACATATTTTGAAAGTGCGATGTATTGGTAATATACTGTACAAATTTTAGACCGAAATTCGAAATATTGACGAAATTATAGCACATACATGAGAGCGGCTCGTACTTGCGTGCGCTAAGCCGCTAAAACTTTAAACGCGTTTTTCTCAAAACAACGTTTTTCCGGATGGCCGTCGTGAAAACAAATTTTCTATCTAACGGATTGAGCTGAAATTTAGATATGTTTTTCTACACATCAATAGTTCTGGCGGGTAGTAGATTTAATTTATTTCGTCCCTAACTTTCCATTTTTTAGTCCGATTTCCACTTTAAAAAAAGACAATTTTCTTACGAAGTCCGCCATTTTGTTATTTTTTGTCAAAATCATTTGATCTTACTACCCGCCAGAACGACAAGCACACTGATTAATAAGCAATTTGTTTTTTCTGTTTCAGATGATCACAAGTGACGAAGTCACACCGGCCAGCCACTGTACCTCTTTTTTTGCCGCTTGCTGCAGTGTACAAAAATAGTATCAAAACATTAAAAAAAAAAAAAAAATTTTTTGTACACCTTCTGTTACCTTTAATAACATATCAGAAAATCAAACCGATTGAATTTTTTCATTCCAAAAAATGTCCCAAACATTGCCTCAAATAACGTGTAAGTTACCAGACTACTACCTTAAAAAACTCTATATCGAAGTTTCAACATTGAATAAACCTCAAAATTATTTAGTGTTTTCCAAATTTGTTCACTTTACTTCGTAATATAATGAAGCCCACAAATTACCGAATTTTTAGAAAAATTTGCATTATTGTTCAAAATACTTAGCTGCCTTGATATGGAATTGCTTTTAAGAAGTTAAGTATTAGGAAAGGCCCCCATCATTGCTTCATTCATAATTTGGAAAACGTCTAATTATGCAATGTGATTTCGCTAATGCAGAGTGATTTCGCTTTTTTCAAAATTCAAAGTTTTTAGAGTTTATGTTTTGCTATTTTCCAAACATTTTTCCACTTTTTAATGCAAATCTGACCTAAATAGAAACAGATTTTACATACAAAATAAAATACAAGTGGCACAGCTCAAAATCTTTGTTAACTAGTGTAATTACTTATTTTGAAATTAGGGGTCTGAAATCCCAGAAGAAGGTGGAATAATTTAACTAGAATAGAAATATGGTGCTAATTATTTTTTACTGTACAAAAAGTAGTAAAACGTATTTTAAGCATCACTTTCTCGAACTGAACACTGCCGTAAAGACTTTAAGTACCCAATAATTGGCATACTAATAGTAATTGTTAATTAAAAAACTGATTTTTATATTCTCAAATATTACTCTGTTTGTCAAATTCGTTAGCGCTAAGTATAGTGAACAATTCAATCCGGATTTTAAAACACGCCCCTACTAGCACTCAAGCATTCCAGTGGGCAAAAGTATCATTAATGAATATCAAGCCTTTTGCACTCCCACGCAGGCAAACCATAGCCAAGCGCTTACTAGTGTGAGTGTAAAGTCACTTATTTGTATTGGTATTTGCATTCTCTCTATGAATATGCAATTAAAAGCATGAGCTGGTCAGCTAAAGTGCAATTGGTTATGCAAATATTTATGTAGATGTGTATGTACATATGTACGACGAGGCAAAAATGATGTGATACTACAACAACACCAGCAATTCTCTTAACTATGCAAATATCTGTGTAGTCATCTGTATACCGCATAGCTATGTAAATTTTTATTTGTACATGCAACAAGTGGCTGATACGTAAATAAAATAGAATTAAAAAAAAAGGAGAGTAGTAAAATGCAGGCAAAAAAGCAGCAAATCAGCAAAGTATACGAGTATGAACAGTAGTCAAACAGCATACGTGCAAATACTCATTCAACGCACACTACTCACCAGCAGGCAGTGCACCTTAGCAATGTAAAGAGTTAATTTGATTGATCTTTTTTCTCGCGTTAACTGTGTGCTTTATCTATGTGTTCGAGTGTACGCAAGTGTTGCTTTTTATTGAAAATTTTATATTCATAATGACTTCTGATTGGTTTTTGCTCATGAAGGTGTTGAAATTGCTTACACTAACAGGCTGCCAATCACATTGGTTTTGCCAATAGAGTTACTACTTTTATAGTTAATATTAAATATGGCGCTCTCTCTTAAGTAGCTGCTAGCGCATAAGACAGCGGTGGCATGTCACTCAACAATTGGCTCGGGGAAATTATGTCTGTTTTGTGGGCAAGATATCCCGACTGGCTCGGCCTCTCTTTGTTTGCCAGCGCTACCAGGTTGATCAGTTTTCTGTATAAAAACTTTTTACTGCAGGCTTGGTTTTTGAGTACTCTGTGCAGCAGTAATGGTAAGAGCCAGTAGTTTAACGATTCCAAATATTAGAATCTACCCACTCCTATCTGGATTTTGCTGCAGGTAGGCGGGTGGGTAGGTGAAGTGGTTCAAGTAATAGTCTGGCACTCCTTAACTAGCACAAAAGTTACTAAAAACGAACAAAGTCCTTAAAGGCGAGAGGTGAAATACAGAGAGAATAATTCTATAATGAGCTATTGGTTTATGTACAGCGGAAGAATTAATCGAGAAAATGAAGGTGGGCAAAGAAAAATGGTATGCCGTCAGAAATTTAGTTGAAGATACTATCCGTGAAATGGATACTTATACTGAAGAGCATTAAGCTAAGTATGCCTTTCAAAAAAAGCGACCCTGAACGCAGAGTAAGTAAGTGAATGTGTCCTGTTTAAGACGCCGTCTTGGATCTCTACCTCGAAGTAATGCGGAAGCAGTCCCGGGGTACAGGGAAAAATCCAAGAGCAGAGGAGTGATGTTTTTAGTGGAGTCCCCCAACTCTTAGTATCGGGTGTTACTATATGTTGCGAAGGTACGTTTAACCCAACTTCATCGCCAAAAAAAAATAACACGGACATTTACACAAAAGTGCTCAACAGCTCCTGCAAAGGTGATTAAATGGTTTTCTGCGCTTACATTTTTTTTTCGTCAAATATCCATAATTTGTTTTTAATATAAATTTCAGGTGATGTAAACGTTTTTTACTTTATTTCGGCGATGGAAGCAACATAGTTATAATTACAAACAATTAATGATTTTTGGTCTAGATGTCGTGTAAAATTGGTCGCCGAGTCCGAAAATTTACAACTCTTTTCTGCTACGATACCGCCAAGTAGCGGTTTGGGATTAGTAAATCTAATATAGGGATAATCTGTTAATTCAAAAAAAAAAAAAAAAATAAAAAAAAAAATAAGTTTGGGGGAAAAGAAATTCTTTAATTTTTGTAGACATTTTTTCGAAAATAGATTAAAACTGTTTTCTGGTCAGGTTTTAGCTCCTGGGCGATGCTACGTCTACTAACATGCCGTTGGACTTTGATTATTTCTCTGATTTGATGGACATTTTTGACATTTTCGACATTTTTTTAACATCAAAAATGTCTGAACGGAATCGACGAAACCAGAACTTAACCACGGAACCACGGAACCACGGAACCACGAAACCCTAAACACCATTCACAATCCTAGTGGCCTGACTTGCATGTTTGCCTTTATTAAAGAAAAACTTTAAAATCTACCGAATTTTTTCTTAGTTGGCTTCCATTGTTAACACCCTGTAACTCACTGACCGAGAAAATAATGGATTTTTTTCTCTCAAAACTATATGTATATTCAATTATGCATAAGTAATATGCTCAAAACCAGCGCGAGTATGTTGGATAATCCTTTGGGTGCCAGCTGAATATTTTATATAATTAGCTATTTCACGGACCTGAACACCAGTGAAGGGAAAGTTTACTACTGATGAAAGAACTAAATGAAATAGGCGTTGTAGGTAGGTAGGTGAAATGACACTCCAAAAGTAGTACTAAAGTGCCATTTTGATACCATTATGAGATCTCAAACAGGCAGATATCTACAGCCAGCCAGAGCTGTTGATATAATGGGAGAGATTGATTGGATTTAGGTTGGCGTACTGCCTTAAGCTGTCGAAGAAAGGCAGTGTACTATCCAGATGGTTTCTTTGATTAAAAAGAGTGTGGAGAGCTGCTTTGCAGTCTGCTGTTGGCAAGGGGATCGTATCCGAGCATGCCAAATGATAGCACACTGAGTACACTGACTAGCCCTGTTCTAAGGTCATTCAGACTAGAAATTAATTAGAGTCGATTGAGGGTACTTATTAGGCAAAAAAAAACAACAACTCGTGATAACAGTTGTCTGCCACTTTCAAACAGGAATTCATGCTGTGAGGCTCAACACAACTTAAAGTGTTTATTGCAATAGTTGTTGTGATGATGATGAGGCGCCGTAAGTGGCGTAACTAAGCATGTATCGCTTAATATATTCTTATAAGGCTAGGATTCAGAGGTCGTAATTCTCAGTTTTTCAATCTATGACTATACATAAGAAATGGATATTAATTGCCTATTGAGTCATCTTTTATTGGCATTCAGAAATTTTCTGATTGCGAAAAATTTAAAAAAAAATTGTTCTGTTTTGTTTTTGTTTGCTTACGAGATGTTGCTGGTTCGAGTCCCCCGCAAAGTGCGGTCCTCGCACTTTTCCAAATTTACCTACTTTCCCTATTTATAAAAAAAAAAAAAATCATTCCTTAACCCCAAAAACTTTTCCTTTCCATCCTTACTCCCCACAATAGTCTGCGTATTATTTGAAATGTGGCTGCTGTAACAAGCAAAAACCCGGGAGGAAAACACACAGTTACGCATTCCATCAGTGGCGCCAGCAAGAGGAAACGGGTAATCACGGTAATAGCGCAGACACACGAAATTTAGCGAAGTCCTCAACCATTTGTGTGATCCTTCTGCCAGAAAAATGTGATACACAGATGGCGCTCCAAGAAATAAGAAAGCGTTGTTCCTAAGGAACGTCAGGTGGGAATTCCCACTACTTAGTATTGGTAGTTGCAGGCTAATCACCTGCCCTGTCGGAGATTAAAAAAAAAAAAAAGTTGGGCAAAAAACTATGTAAAGTCGCGATTTTCTGTTATATTATGTTGAAAAAAAATCATACAGTTGATGATATCTAAAATAATGAATATATTGCATAACTTAACTTAACTTAACTTAACTTAACTTAACTTAACTTAACTTAACTTAACTTAACTTGACTTGACTAAATTTAACTTAACATAATATATGTCATTACTTAATTTTTTTATTGTTCTGCAAAAAACCCAAAGTAGTTTATGGGGTTATAAAAACGGCCCTTTATTAAAATCGCTCTAACTGCGTATCTCTCTTTATTTGACTTCCTCCTTTCGCAAATCTTAAATAAAGTAGTCTCATATTAGACTTAGTCATCCGTCTCTTTTTTAATGTGATATAATTATTTATACTTGCATTTCTGTTAAATAAATAAGTGAATGATTGCTGAATAGGAGCAACCCTTCAGTGACATGACGCATATCGAGATAACCTTGGCCTAGGTCTTAGGCACTCACGTGTTTTAATTATTTATTTTTATTTATTTATTATTTATTAAATTTATTAATTAATTTATTTAAAATTATTCATTTTCTTAATAAACCCATTTATGATAAATTATAAAAAATAGTAGATGGAATAATAAAGTTGTGTAGCGGGTAATAAATTACTCCAATATTGTGGAAAATTTCATAAAAATGCATCAAAACTACGCTTAGTGTACGTCTCATTAAATTTTTCTCTCATATTTTATGATATTCAATGGCGCAGCCGTGTAATGAAATATGTATGTACAAGCGCGCGTTTTCCAATTTGTAAAAAAAAAAAATTGTATATAAAAGTTTTATTAAAAGGCGTGATAAGCATTCTTGAACCCGTCTGTGACCCGAAGTTAATAAAATTATGTATTCATAATTTTTATTTAAATATAAATCACGACGTTTTGAATATTTAACTAAATCAATATTAGTAGGTTCCTTGCATTAAGCAAACTCAGTTGCATGAAATCAAGTTCGTTGCTTAAGTCTTTTGCTATTTATTGTGTTGAATGTCAAATTAAACTGAAAGTCATTGCTATTTTCACCGATACACCAATGCTGGTTATTGTAAGTAAGTAAGTAAGTAAGAAAGAACAAAAGCAAAAACAAAAAACAAATACCTTTTTATTGTTATTGTTTTTGTAATTGTTATGCACATTGTTGCTTCATTTTGTATGCATAAAAGTAGAAAAAAAAATGCTTTCAAGCTCAAGACATAGCACCCAGTCGCAGTACAAGCAGTCACTTCTACATATTTGCTTGTCCCTTTATGTGCGCTTGTGCTTCATAGTTTGTGTTTTTGTTTTTCCTTTGCTTATTTGCTACTGCCACTGTTATTTCTTTTGATTACCAGCATCCTTTTGTTGACTGCTCTTGTTGCTCATCGCGTAGCGTTTCTTCCGCAACTTTTGTGCTTCTTGTTTTTTCGGTTGCATTGAACTTCTGGTCTTGGATTTTTGCAGTCTTGCTTATTGTTATGCCTTTTCAGTTTGTTGTTGTTGTTGTGTTTTTGTTTTTTCCTGTTCGTTTTCTTTTGTTTTCTGGGTTATTGCAGGCACTTTAGCATTTATTTTATGCGCTTCTGTTGTACCCTTTAGTAGGTCGTTTCTGTGTGTGTGATTGCGGCTGCTGCACGGCAGTGATTTTATGCCACTCTCTGCAAGTACGACTTTCTACTACTTACTTTATTTAATTTTTCTTATATTTTGCTCCTTCTTAGGTTTGTTCCTTTATTGTTATTACCTTCGAATGCAGTTCTTGCGCGCTTGCTGGCATAAAACGGTAATTTAGCATTAAATTTGGAGCACTTATTGTCTGCCATGCTGGCACTTGGTGCGCTGTCGCCCTGATTGCAACCAGGCTACGTAGTAAGTTGTTATTGTTTGATTTTACTTTTCCTTTGTATTTCCTTTGGTTTTTTGGAATGCATTTCTTTATGCCTCTATTGTTGGTTTTGCATTGATTAAGAATTTGTAGCAGGAATGCGCGTCGTTGGAATAAAGTTATAAAAATTCAAAAACGTGCCAAAGCAAGCAAATGGCAGTGGCCAAATAAGGGACGGTGTTGTTTTCTCAAAAAGGTGCTTGTGTGAAGGTGTGTGCGGGAGTTACACAGAAGAGTAAGAAGAAGAATAAGCTGCAAGCAGTGTAGGTGTGTTGAGTGTGGATATGCGTTCCCAAAGTGACATGCATTTGTTTGCGTTAAATGCTTTATTTTCGGTATAGAGCAGAAGAAAGACTCAAGAAGCGAACTTGAATAGTTTTTTATTATTTATATTACTAGTTAAAGGGCCCATACTACGGCGGAACCAAACCATTTTAAGCCAAAAGTTCGACTAAGATATACTAAATAGCTGCATTTATTTGTATTAAAATTTCATTTGAAATTTCTAATTTGAAGCAGAGAAATTAGTCATAGTCAGGTGCACATAATAGCGAGTAAAAAAAGATTGTAAAGGTGTATGTATTGTAATTTTTGAATGTTTACTTTCAAGCAGGATGCTTTGAAAAGCAAAGAAATTAGGTAACACTCAACCTCTCTCACCCCACTTCTTCTCGTGCTATCGGTTTTCTTCATATCTTTTTCCCTCGCAATTGTATCACAAAGGATGTACTACTTCTTCGTTCAAGTGGGTCCACTTTTTGGGCAACCATTATAACCTTACCTAACCTTGGTGATAGCTTGAGCGAATTGATCAATGCATTTTTTTTTAATTTCCATTTTTTTAACTATTAAGTGTCGGTTATTTTTTCGAAAATCTGAAAAATATTTTCTGCGGCCGCCATATTGTTAATTATGAAAAAAAGCTTCGATCAGGCACAATATTATCTATTAATAAAATTAATTACTCTTGTCCGATTGATTTTAGATGAATATCCAAGGAGTTGTGATAATCACCACAAAGGACTTCTAGAGAAACAGGCTTCACATAAACAGCGATAACTTTTACAATTATTAATTTTTTTTTTAATTTCGCTAAAATCAAGTCCAATCATGATCTATTAATGCTATGGTTTTATTTTTGTAAAATAAAGCATTTGAATAGTAAAAACAAAATTATGGAAAATCATCATGTTTTCGGACCTCTGACTACCCGTAGCTCCATAATAAGACAAATTTCAAGGTTTGTGTAAAATTTGTAAAAATTCGCTCAATTTTCATTGCAATTTTAAATTTTTTTATAAGAGTTTATGAAAATAATCTTGAGATACTTTTTTGCAGCCCAATAAATTTAAGTATAATAAAATGAAAATTTGGAGTAGCTCAAAATTCTCGTTGATTTTTCATAATTTTTCCCCCAAAGGTGCTGCGTATTTTCTATATATAACAAATCCCTAAACAGTTTTTTATATGGAGAAAATATGCAACATTATCGGAGAAAAAAATTATTGAAATTCAAGGAAAAGTTTGGTCTACTTCAAACTACCACTTTCTTATACTAAAACTATATGGGCTATAAAACTGTGAACTGAATTTTTTTCTTATTTAATTCTTATACAAATTTTGAAGCTTTCACGAAAATTTGTCGATTTTTTATGCGTTTGCATACACAGTTTGAATTAAGATTCATGTGATTTTTGTTTTAGAATTAATTGTATTTTTATAAAAAAAAAAAATAATTGCAATTAAAAATTAAAAATGTAAATAGTCAAAACTTGTTAATATTTTGTGCTTTTATATTATTTTCTGGAGTGTATTAGGAATACTTTTTGGACGCGGTCTTGTGCCTTTTCTCCATTTCACGCCTACCTCAAATTTTTTTTATATAGAAGAAAACTCTCCGCATCGTCAGCAGAAAAAATTGTCAAATATCAACGCAATTTGCCAACCACTTAAAATTTGCACTTTTTTGTGCCAAAATTCAATGGCCTATAAAACTGCATACTTCACACTTTTCTTTCTGATTAAAAAGTTTGAAATTTTGCCTAATTTTTACAAATGTTATACAAAGTTTTTGGCCCCAGTACACTATACGAAGCACTCGGAAAGTCTTTTGGACTCCTCGCCATTCAATTTGCAAACTCGTAGCAGTGTTTACCGGTCGCTGAACGACCGACACACACGCGGAAAAGCTAGGGTTACCATTTAACCTCCATTGTAGAAGCTGTGGGTACCTTTCAGAGAAGGAGACTGTAGAGCACTTTCTCTGGGTTTGGCAGCTAGACGATTAAGATCACTGGGTGCTCCTTTCTTCGACAGCCTGGGCAGTGCGCCAACCTAAATCACATCAACCTTCCTCATTATTTCAAGATAGATATCTGCCTGTTAGAGGTCTCATAATTGTATCAAAACGGCGTTTCAGTGCTACTTGAGAAGCGCCAGACTAGCACTTCAACCTTTCACCTACCTCACTATACAAAGAGTGAATCTTTGTTTTTTATATAAGATCCATAGTCTGTTGTAGTCTGAACTATATTTTTATTAAAGCAAAAATATTTGAAATTACAAAATAAAGAGTCAAACTTTTCAAATGTGGTGTATACCTTATTTTGACGCTGGCGGTATGTACTAATATTAATGCCCCCTCAGTATTATTTACAACAAATTTTAAAACTTGAAAGTTGTGGCATATGCCATGATATTATTAATATGAATGCCGAAAAACATGAAAATACTCTTCATAGAAGAAAGAATAGTTTGACTAAAACACCCAAAAGGCAATTACTACAAAAGATGGGAGGAATTGTAACATGAAGCTGTTTTTGAACAATTGGCGCCGAAGGTAATAGAAGGCAAAAAAAAAATTTTTAAATAAAAAAAAAATTAAAAAAAAAAACAAATTGCCAAACAATATTTATTTACTCGAGGTGAGTATTCAAAGCCCAATGAAATTACAAATTAAATGCTTTGCTTAAAGTTGAAAAATTAAATATCTGTACTCATATAAGTCGGTATCTACATAACTCCTAGCGCTAACTACAAATCCAAAATAAAAAAGTACCAAAACCTACTTCTAAAAATACCACAAGTCTTATGTTTTTGTTATTTATTTTTGTGAAATATTTTCTTATTTATTTGCTTTCTTTTTTAATTTCGAAGGTGGACACCGTAACGAAACGCGGAACTAAAGAGTAATTATTGAAAAAAAAGTAATTCTGAAATCTTCAATGGTGCATCAAATAAAATCAGGTCTGAAGCAACGAAAAAGGCAAAAAATTAATAACAATTATTAATAACTGTCAAGTAGGTAGTGTAACAAATCAAAGGTATGCATGTAAGCAGAGGCAAGCCAAAGTGGGCAGGTAAATTGATGAGAGTGAAGAAGTAGAAGAAGCGCAGATTAGCGACCAAGTGTGTGGAAGCATTGAAATGTCGAGAGCAATAATTTCGGTTTAAAAGGAAGAAGAGATTAAGAAAATAAAAAATCAGTTAAAAAAAAAAAACAAAAAAAAGGGGAAAATACGAATAAAATATGTATGTGAATAAAATTGGGAGTGAAAAAAGTGTGTCAAGTGGATTAACCATGTTTTGGAAGGCAGTTAGTATGTGGTTGTGTGAAACACCCAATTGTATTCTTATTTTATTTTTTGAAGAATTAGGTGGTCAAATATGTCCAACAGACTTGTGCTGTTGCTCACGACGTTTGGAGCAAGCGCATATAATATTTTACTAAGTAATTCAATAGAAAATCTGTCAAAAAATATAAAATACCTGTAATTATTCAATAAAATACCAAATGTCTTCTACGATACACATGGAAGGCGAGAAAAAATATTATGGGAGGTACAAAACATATACAGTTACATGTTTGTTTGCTCTGCTCGTCATCAGAGTAACGAGTTCTTATGCGATGCTTTGCTTGCGTTTTCATTACCAGCTATTCTGGACTACTTCGCTTTCTCACCTTAGCTCGCTCATTAAGGGGTGTTCACACGGTACCTAGAGGATACCTGGGGGAAGCCTAAAAGTTGTGAGATATTTGAAGCGTTTGTAGAAGAATCACCTTGGCCACTTCTACTTCCGACAATGGCGATCAGAGACTTTGCCCACTTTCGTGTACATTTACACACCGAAACATTCTTCAATAACGAACTGTATGAGCTTTGCGACGACATAGACGTAGCGCAGTTAATAAAGATTCAGGACCTCTGCTGGATATGTTATGCCGTGCGAATGGATTCAAGCGCTCCGGCCCTCAAAGTATTCGATGCGGTACCGGCTGGTGGTGGTAGAGGAAGGAGAAGGCTTCCTTTGCGTTCGAAGGATCAGGTAGAGAAGTGAATGGATTTAAGAAGCAACTAGGGTGCTTTGTTAAACTCGGCCCAAATCGCTTAAGCAGTTATTGCGCCAATCAAGAAGAAGAAGAAGAAAAAATATAAATAAAATATACCCAATTTTATATGGGAATTTTTTTTATATTTGAAACCAAGGAGAAGAAGACGAAGACAAAATATGAATCAAGAAGTGCCAAATTTAATTAAACACATCTTTTTTTATCGAAATTTATTTATAACCAAATCATCCTTTTAAATAAAGTTTTTAAGCGCATGCTAGTCTCACGAAGATTCGCGTCTCTCCTTGTCAGTCATGCAGCTCGTTGTACTCACGAATTTAATAGAAGTTAGCATTGACATGTAAGGATCTTCAGCAGCAACAAGAAGAAAGAACTGCAAATGTGTTCGTTAGACAAGGACAAAGAAAGGCAAGACTGTCAACCTCTGGCAACTTGGTATTAAGGCATGAAATATTCACGTTTCACAATACACAAATTTCATAAATATGCAAAAGTAGCACTCTTTGTTATAGGCACTCCACACAGTAAGAAAATACTTACAAAGCTTCATCGCATCGAGGGAATAAAATCTGCATCCAGTGAAGTAACCATTAGAATTTAGTTCGCCTGGCTGCTTTAGCTTTTTAGAACGTAGGGATCAGTCTAAGTAAGACTTAAAAATACTTAGAGAAGAGGGTGAATGATCAAATAAATTACTGTACCGGGTTCCGAATGACACTGTGTTCAGCCGAAATATTTTAGCGGAAGTCTAAAAATATATAAAGTTTTATAAAACGGTTGTAATAATGCAAATTTTTTCGAGGAGGCACCTTTATATGAGGTAAAGTAAAACTTGAGTTTATTTAACGGCAGGTGCCTTTGGGAATCTAAGTATATCTCGCGATGTATATTTGATATTGGCGCACACTGTACGGTAAATTAAATACGATATTATGTTACGGAAAAGTTATTTGAGGAAGATTGTTGTGTGTTACAGAGTTCTTAAACTGAGGCAATTCGATACATTTTCAGTATCACTGCGACAAAGGTGAGAAGTAAAGGCAGGCAACCAAAAAAGGTGTGACATGTGTCCAATATTGCAATGGACGTCCGTTGTAGTTATCTGGACGTCGAAAATGAGGCTGTGGAAGGCTTATTAATCGATAAAATTGATACAAAACCGATACAAAATATTGATAAAATATAATCGGTGGAAATCATGGAGTCGGACCACACTTATTTCTCTGCCCTTGAGCTAAAAATTAGTCAGAAAGAAATTTTATCTGCACCAGAAAAGGTGTTCGGTAAGTTAGCGCCGAATCGAAAACAAATTTCTTATAGTAATTTTCGTTTTCTCATTACACTTATTCCTCACTTTAAAGTGCCTTTTGATTATTTTCGTAGTATTTCTCAATAATCCGTCATACGAAAATTTGTTAATCACGAAATTATGGTAGAGCACGTAAATAACTTTATTGGAAAATTACAAATTTTACACAAATGATGCTGTTTACGAGTTGTAGACAAATTAAAGAAAAAATATAAAAAATTTCAAAAAAAAAAAAATCAAATAAATATTATACAAAAACAAAGAAAGCGTACCTACAAAAATTTTAAGGCTTTCAAATTTTCAGGCACGGGAATTTAAAAAGCGCCCTAAACAGAAAAAAATCCCTGTGCCACAAGAAAGGCAACAACAAAACAAATAAGATTAAGTGTATAAATATTCCACAGAGGCAGCTACAGCGTCAAACATTTATTTGCATATTTTGTGAAAATAATTCAACCACATCGAAATTTAGGAAATTTTACTTTTTTCTTAGATGCACTTCAAAAAAAGCAAAAAAAAATTATTTTGTCGCTTTGGATGAAAATATCTTCTTGCCGCCAACATGCTAAATTAAAATATGAAATTATGCGTTGACCAACAAAATCGTATCTTAAATTAGTCCACACCAGCACTGTCAATGCGAAGATTATTAAATAGTATACTAAAGATGAGTGAAATATCAGGCGTGCAAAGGAAATTACACCATCAGTTTCTGAAAAACAGTCAATATTCGAAAAACAGAGATCCCTTTTCAGGATTTGCTTGCAGCAAATTCTTCTTATCTGTAATTAATGATAAAATTTGTCCTACGGTTGATGTCAATAGATTGGCATCTACAACTTTTTTGGGTGTTTGGCCGATACCATTTTATTATATGCGGTGTGCATCTTATTATGTGTGGTTTTATGTCTCCTCCGAAGGGCACATAGTTTTTTATGAGAAGCTTTTTCAAGCCAGAAATACACTCGGAGTGAGTATACCATCATCTGCCGAGGAGCGAGCTTTTTCTATGATTTCGTGTCTCATGCCCGGGGCTACGAACCCACGCTTTTTCGAATGTTATTCACGCACCTGCGCGCTTTCGGCTACGGCGATGGCAATGAATATAAATCAAAAATATTGCTTTAAGCTTTCAAATATCGTATCATATACTAAAAAAACGATATTGTTAAGACCAAAACGCATGCAAGTTTTAGATGATGGGCGCAGCATAAGCGGCCAATGTTTGGAAAACCGGATGTTTACATCGAGAACTGCTTTCCTGTTCTTATGAATCTCGTTAATAGTGATCATAGAGATAATAAAATAATATTTTTGGAAGAAGCAGTCATTCTATATTTCATTCCACTAGGGTCAGCGCTGATCTCATTAAATAAACACAAGCAAAAGGGCAATGACTCAATATGCCTTCAACTCATAACCCCAAACCCTAGGTACCATTCTAGCTGCCTGCTTATCAATATGAATCGGCAGTTTCGGCGATCTATTTTGCCTTTATTTTTCGTGATTGATATTCTTAAAGGTTTTTTGGATTGCCGCTCCCTTTCTTAAATGAATCTATGTTAATATTCCATCTACGTTTCGTAATTTAGATTTTTTCCATATTGGCTTTGTAAGATGTTTGCATGCAAGGAACACACCCGCCATGGAAACTCGGATCGAATTCAATAATATTTACTAATTTTTTTGTATTGACTTTGTGACCTTGACACCAGTAGCAAATATAGCGCCACATAAGCCACAGTGGTGTTTCTATTTTTTATTTTTAATTATTTTTATTAATTTTCTTCCACCTTTCCTATTCTTCACCTTTACTCTAAATAAAATATTCAAATTCAAGCCAATTGCAGAGGCAGTAGTAGAAAATCAACTAGTAAATTAGTTCATTTGTATTTTTCATAATTTAATATCTTTACCAAAATATGACGCACATAACAGCTAACGCGAAGTGCTTAATGCCAATATTTGTGCACATAAATTATTTTCCAAAACAGAAAGAAACCGTTAGATTCTTTTTTGTTAACCAAATGAAATCGTTTCATTATTTTTGTGATTTTTTACTAATATAAAATCGCTTTTTAATATAAAATTTACTATCTCGCATTCTATAATTCTTTTCTTTAAAATTGCCAGCAACAAGTTTCCCGATATGGATAATCTCATAACTGTTTACTCACAAACGCCATATTCCCATTAACCTAAGCATTCATGATGATTCACTTTTCTGCACTACTATAAATATCGGGATTATACAAACGAGTATTAAATTGGAAATTCCCATGTGCGCATAAATAATATTTTAAGTTAGACTCATAATTTTTACCTCGACTTTTATAAGCAGCAAAAACGTCAGCACATCACCAATTAAATAAATGGTGTTGTTGTTATTTTTTTTTTTAGTTTATAAGCGTTTCTATAACAAAAGATAGCATAAAAAGAAGCGTTTAGTGGTCTGTCAAGTGGCTAAGGCGAAAAAAATTGATGTATTAAAAGACATAATGGGTATGGGGATAAGTTTCCGCCCTCGTAAAAGAGATGTCACTGCTGATACTATTTTTGTGTTCGCTCTAGAAATATATTGGTGATTTCAAGGTGTATTTGTGAGGTCTCGATCGCAGTAGTTGATATTCGTTTGAAGCTTGAAGGTCCTTTTTGTTTGACGTCAAAAATATCTACGTTCGTCCCGAAAAAACAGCATTTGCGGATGGTCATGCTTCATGATCACCTTTTAAAGAAAAAAGCAGCTGAAACATGTCGTACATTGATCAATATTTACTTCAATCGCGCTCCATGAACTATAACTTGTAAAGAGTGGTTTCGACGCTTCGAAGGTGCATTTTCGACATGAGTGATAAAGACCGCGAAGAAGTACCGAAGAAACTCGAAGATATTCAACTACAACAATTATTGGATGAAGACGCATGTCGAACTCTTGATGATAGGTCTAAAGAGTTGGATGTTGACAGATCAACCGTCGGTAAACCTTTGCACGCGATGGAAGTCGTCCAGGAAGCAGGTAACTGGGTGTCACATCAACTGAAGGAGAGGAATATCGTGAGGCAGTTGGCTACTTGTGAGATGCTTTTGAACGGTTTTCTGTATCCCATCATCACTAGCGATCAAAGATGGAAAAATTGATCTTTTATGATATGCTTAGGCGTCGTAAAGCCTTCGTTGAAGCCTTCCAGGTGAACCAGGTCCATCGTAAGCGAAAAAAAATCTTGCTTGAAAGGTTATGTTGTGCATCTGGTGTGACAAGAAGGGTGTCATCTATTATGAACTCCTTAAACCATCTGAAACCATCACTGGCGATCGTTACCGACTAATGCGTTTGAATCGAGCTCTCAATGAAAAGTGGCCGGAATGGGACTGTTGACATAACAAACTGATTTTGTTGCATGACAACACCAGGCCACACGTTGCTAAATCGGTCCAGAAATTTTTAGAGGAACTGAATTAGGAAATCTTGCCCCAGCCGCCGTTTTCCGCAGAAATTGCACCTTCGGATTACTATTTGTTCCGATCAATACAGTCAGCTCTTATTGGAGAGCGGTTCACTTTTTACGAGTGCATCGCAAATTGGCTCAGTGAATGGATCAAGTCAAAAGAACTCGAATTTTTCGTCAGAGGAATCCGTATACAGCCTAATAGATGGAGTAAAGTTGTAGCTTCCAATGGTACATATTTGATGTAATTTCATTTATTATTTACTTGTTTAAATAATTTGGAAAGGGCTGAAACTTATTCCCATACCTGAACGTAAATCAGCCAAAGATTTTTTCTACTTATATTAATTATCTTTATATTTATCAGTTCTAATTTAAGGCGCTACTTTGAAACCAGCGCAGGAATCCTGTAAAAATCTCATAAGCATCTGAACTGTATTTGCTTTAGAATGCTAATCATTCCATAGCTAGAAAGGTTGGTTGAATATGGAGATAATTTGGGTTCCTATATATGAAAGAGAGGCGTTGTGTAGCCTAAGGATTTGAAAGGCTTGCATATTTGCACAAGACTGGGCAGTTCAGAATCATCGTCATATCTTCTAAGGTAAATGCTTCTTTCCAAAAAATTCATTAGATAATAGCTTGCTTAGGGATGGAAGGATCAACCAGCACTAATTGCTTAGCTGCATTAGAAATGTGTCTCATCGATTTCGGGAGCGCAGACCCGGTAGCGTTAAAGCATTAGAACTTATTGACAAGTTTTGACAATTTATATGTTATTTTGATTTAAATATAGTTAATTTTCCTAGAAAAGCCATATAAATCTAATTTTCAAAAACTTCATTAAAATCGCATACCGCAGTTTTTTAGCTTTGTCACTGGCCTGTGATCCCGAAAAATATCGACTGGCAATTGAAAAATTGGGCTGGGTAAGCAATTGAGAAGTAGATCTCTCTCCTCGAAGGAGGGAATTGATACTCTACAAAAGGCTCATCCTTCCCGTCCTGCTATGCGGCGCAGAAGCTCGGACAATGTCAACAGCAGATGAGAAAATGTTGAAAGTCTTCGAGAGAAAAATTCTGCGTGAGATCTTTGGCTCCCGCCGTGCTGATGAGAAGTATCATTTACGGTGGAACAGCGAGCTCTATGAGCTATATAGGAACATGGACATAGTTAAGCGTGTAAAAATACAGCGGCTACTCTGGTTTGGCCATGCCACCCGTATGAACAAAGACGCTCCAGCAAGGCGATTCTACGAAACGATATCCCAAAGAAAGAAAGACGAGGAAGGAGAAGACCACATCTTCGTTGGAAGGATCAAGTGCTGTAAAACCTGTCAGCGCTCGGGATTTCTAACTGGTACCAGTGAGCACAGGTCAGAAACAGCAGGCGTACTATTCTGGGTTCGGCCAAAGCCGACTTGCGGTTAAAGTGCCACTTGAGTAAATAAGTAAGTAATTGAAAAATAATAATTTTAAGGAATTTTATATTAAATTTATAAATAAAAACAGTACCCTCTTCCAAATAAATTCCCATGCATTTCTTCATGCACTGTTCAATATAAAACTATTAAAAAAAAATTCCATTTCGGAATTTAAAAATCACCTCAGCAAAACTACAAGCAAATGCAGATTCTAGTACACCAAACTTATATTTTTGTCTTCCAACTTGACCGGTCTTAAAGTGATGCGCAATACTGTATATCACTATATACAAAAGAAAAAAAAAACAATAAGCTACGTCTGTTGTCACCAGCAAAATTGCTTTCAAAAAGTGCAAGATTTTTGTTTTTCTGAAAATTGGAGCGTAAAGCGTGCGAAATCCTAATTTGCATAATAACTGGAGTACTTTAAGGCTCTGCCGCTTTGTTCGTGCAGACAAAGCAAATATTTATATGCAGACTTGTGTATTCTATACCTCAGGCCCTTTTTTTAAGGATGCCGATTTTTTATTGTAACTGTTGTTGCATGCGCTTTGCCATTTCAAGAGCCCTCCACTCGTAATTCTGTAGTCTCCTTCTATTTTATTGTTATTTTGCTTGATATGCTTTATTGAATTACCCTTTGATTGGGTGACAAGTTGTGATGTTGTTGAGTGTGTTCGTGGTTTGCTGGTATGAAGGATTTGCGATGTGAAAAATGACAATGAGAACAACAATTATTGAGGTGACCTTGAGTTGATGTGAGAAAGTAACAAAAAGGGTATCTAAAGCAATAAAACAGACCTCAATGAGAAATGAATAGGGATTGAGGCAAAAAAAATTATTGTTATATAAAAAATTGCATATGCAATTTACGTGGAGTTCGCTCAATAAGACCGCAGAAACAGAACTACTTGAGTGTGTAAATTTTGAATTTCTAAGTTCAATCAATAAAGCTGTTGTGGCGGTGGTTTGGTGTATGTGAGGAAACCAGTGATTATTTTTACATCTTTGGATTAGTTATGAAAAGCGGAGTAATTAAGCTTCAGTGAGCTTCTATTTTATGAAAACTTTAGCATTTGATATGTGTGGTCATTAAGTGTTATGCTGCTTTGGATGGCCAAAAAAACAAAAGACAAGTATATATAACTTAAATCTATTGGTATATTTATCTTTTAATCTTTAATCTTTTAGTAGCTTGTAATAGTTATAGAAACTAATTTAAATATTTTCGAAGATGCAACTCTGAATGCAGCAAATCACACGAAACAAGTATTCTGCATATCCCGCCTGGCTGTATTTGGACTGCGTTTTCTCCAGTTGTGATGTTTTACGAATTTTATAAACTGTTGGTCAGAAGCAATGGTTCACCGCGAACTGAGATTCATCAAGATGGACATCAAATCATGAGTCCAATTTAAATGAGCTCAAGCCTTTTACTGCCTGTAATCTTACTTTACTTTACTTTTCGGTTTGAACTAAAAACACAATTCTAAAATTGTGTGATTTTGATTGTTGAAATTGATTTAAAATTTAAAAAGAAATTTTTGACGAAAGTTTAAATTTTTAAAGAAAATTGAAAGTTTACCCGAAAAATGAAAGTTTAAGCAAAAACAAAATGTTACGTATTATATTTCTTATATCATTTTTTTATTTAACAAATTTTAAATTATTTTTTAAAATTCGTAAAAATATTAATTGAAATTTTCAAAATTTCAATGTGTTTTATAGCAAGTTTAAGTTTTTCTTTTTCTCAAATTAAAAAAATGTTACAGAAATTTCAATTTTTAACGAAAATTTATATATTTAATTTTTTTCTGATATTACAACTTTTCTTAAATATATTTAATTAAATTTTTTTTTAATTTCCAAAGTTTTAATTGTTTACTATTATTTGAATTAAGAAAAAATGTATAGCAATTTAAATAATTTTTTTTGAAAATTATCCAATTTCCGAAAATTTTAAAGTGTTTAAAAGAAATTTAGACAATAATTTAAAATTTATATAAAAAAAAATGTAAATTATATTTTTTTCTTACTACTTTTTAAAAAAAATTATGGCAATTTAAAATATTGTTTTTAATTATCCAAATTTGGAAAATTTTAAAGTTTTGTTTATAAGTTTAAGTTTTTTTCTCCAAAACTGACTTTAAGAAAATGGTTTTGAAAGAAATTAAAAAGAAATTGGAAGTTTGAACAAAAACTGAAAGTTTAAACAAAAAAAAATCGATTTAATTTTTTCTAGGAATCTTTTTTAATTATATTTAATGTTTTTAATTTCCAAAGTTTTAATTGTTTTTTTAACTTTCAAATAGAAAAAAGTATAAAAATTTAAAATTATTTTTTTGAAAACTATCCAAGCTTTGAAAATTTTAAAAGCTTTGTTTATGGCAAATTTAATTAATTGTCGTTTAAAAGGCTTTAAAATAAAATTAACTCAAAGTTTAAACTAAACAAAAACATATAATTTTTTTATAATTTTATTTTTATTAATATTTGGTTTTTAACTACTACAGCTTTAATTATTTTTGAGCAACGAAAATTAAAAAAAAAATTTATTTTGAAATTATTTTTTTTTAAATTATCAAAATATTGAAAATTTTAAAGTTTTTTTACGGAAAGTTTAAGCTTTTTAGTGAAACAAAAGTTTCATGCCAGACGTTGAAATAATCTGAGAATTCCAGTGTTCGTGCCTCAAGCTTACTTAGATATTCATCATGACCCAGTTGTAGATGAACAGTTGGATCCTTTCTACTAGTCTTTTACCAAGTCGAGGTAGTTATTATTGGAGTTGTGGGATTTTCGTATTCAAATTATACACAAATGCTCCACCGCCCTCGTATAAGCGGCTAATTTGATAAAAAGGATAAAGTGCATCGCACAGCGCGATACTCTAAAGCCAAAAGTCACGAGGTTTGTAAATAGGAGCGAAATAGGAGGAGAAACGCTAAGAGTCTTATTATCATTTCAGTACAAGGAGCAAAGAAAAGAACATCCAAATGGTTATAGGTAAAATAAAGAAATAAGTGGAGGAATCCACGCATGGCGGGGTGATTCGCTCCGGGTCATGCGCAAGAAATGGGCCCTTCTTAGTACAGTTGAAAAGCTTTTTTACCCAATTTGAGTACGAAAAACCTATACCTTCGTTAATAACTGCTTAAATTTGGTAAACTAAGAGAGTTAACCAGCAAAGTGTCTTAGTTACAACCCAAACCTATAATTTCTAGATAAATTCGGATGAAATCTCTCATGAGTAAAGAACTATTTTTATATTGAAAAACTTTTTACAGCTTATTATATTATATGTAACCCTTAATTTTTTGTGTTTTCAAAAGTTTTTAACAACTTAAAGGTAACACAAAATTAATAATCTTTTATTCAAATCCTAAATGGCTACGCTACATCAAGTTTAAAAATACATAGCCAAAATAGTTATTAAATTTTTTGTTGTTGTATCAGTAGGAGCAAATCAAATAATCAGCAACTCAGCTAATAATTAAGACAACCATTCACACTTTAACCAGCGGATTACTTCTGTATTTGTATTTTCCAATTTGTACATGTAATATGATATACACGTGAATGTGTGAGTGTGTGTGTGTGTGAGCACACTTCCGCACTTAAGTCTAATCCATTACTCATTGACTGTCAGCACTAACGGTTAGCATAATGAATGCAACAAATTGTTGAGCAAGCATTCGCACGAGCAGTTTTTTCAGGCAGACAAAATCTCATTGAAATACTTACTTCCGCAAGATAAGCAAAGTTATGGGTTAAGCTGTTAAGGTGAGGCAATTTATGAAATATGTAGAATTTTATTCATTTTCTATGCCAGTGTAATTACACAGGGTGGTCTAAATACCAGTTTATGAATCACTACATGCTCTGATGAGCAAATATGGATCAAATGGATTCGGTAAAAGTACTATATGTGGGATCTCTCTCCACAGATATTTTTTTAATATAATTTCTAAATATTTTTCTAATTATTATTATGTGCGTAGATACTGGTTCAGTGCTTTTAAAGAAGCAGTAAAGTGTGGAAAATGCATGCCCTTGGTGTCGTAATATCTGTAGTAGAATTTTTTAATTTAAAACACTTGTTGATCAATTTTCCGAATTTTTTCCAAATATATTTGGAATACAGGTACCAGGTAACGGGTAGCCAAGAAAATGTATGCGATTACACTACTGAGCAAAAAAGATCGAAGTTTTTCGTCAAAAGCCTCATCACCAGTTGGAAAGGTCTGAAACAACTTTTGAACTTTTCGTTCACTAATATTGCCCTTTCTAAACGCTTCACTTCAGGGCCACTACATCCGAACGGGTTACCGGGAGTGCACAGGTATGAAAAACGGAACGAAACACTAGTTGATAATAAATGTTTTTTTCAATTAGCGGTCGCTTCTCTACAAGCAATGGCAAATATCCGAGCGTATTTCTGCCCGTAAAAAACTCCTCAAAACAAAAAAAAAAAAAATTACATTTCCTTTTCTCTGACAGGGTAGGGCTTATTAGCCTGCTGTTACCAGTCCTAAGTGGTGGAAATGTCCACCTGTCGTTGCTTAGGAACCATGGCTTCTTACTGCTTGGAGCGCCATCTGTGCTTCACATTTTTCTGTCAGAAGGATCACACAGATGGTTGAGGACTTCGATTGCCCGCTTCCGTCCTCTTGCTAGCGGCACTTGATGCAATATGTAACTCTGCCTTTTACTTTGTTTTTGCTTGTTTTCGCAGCCACAATGCAAGGAATGTGCCGACTTTTTTAACGGAAGTAAGTATAAGGTTTTCGGGGTTGAGGGACTACATTTTTTTGTTCTTTTGTTTAAGAAACTAGGAAAGTAGGTAAGTTTGGAAAAGTGCGTGGACCGTACTTTACGTGGGCTTCGAACCCACAACCTCCGGGATGGCAGGCTAGTGCACTTGCGCTAGACTATCGAGGCCTAATTACCCGCTCTTTTTTCACTAAAATGTAGGACAAAGCGAGTCTCCACAGGCTCACATATCCATCAAATTTAGGAATTACACTATCAGCCGTTTTAGTGATGAAATTTCAAACTTGAAATTTACGTAGTTAGGGTTTTTACATCTTAACCGTCTGCCATTTTATTTGATTTGTATAAATCTAATTTAAAAAAGGCTATAAAATCCATTTAAGTCTAAGCTAGGGACTTAAGTAATGGCTGCTGCGGTAAGAGTTTTATCCTGTAAACTTCAATGACTCGGCCGAAAGACGTGGAAACCACTGCTGAGTAGTCATAGTCACAGAGTAAATAAATAAACGATGACAACGAAATAAAAAATTAGAAAAAAAATAATAAAAAAAATAAAAAAAATTAAAAAAAATAAAAAAAAATAAAAAAAATTAAAAGTGGTGCCAATACTCGCACAATTTTATTATTGTTCCCTGAAGACAGGAGTTCAGAATACTTGCACTGGGTGGTAGTTTAAACTCACCAGCCCAGTTTTTGACCAAATAATTGAGATTTGTAGCAACAGTATTTGACTTTAGTTATGTAAGTCTTAAGTGAAATGTTGCAACTCTGTAAATGAATTCCAAATAACCTACATCCGAAACATGCGCTTAAAGTATGCAATCAAAAAGAGATTTTATTTTAAAAGCATTGAACAAAATCTCCACGCTTGCTGCTGTAAAAGGACAAGCCTTTACTTGCGATAGACATTTTCTCGAGAGGTTTATATACTTACTTTATTAGAGAAAACTATTTAGTTATAGAAATTATACTAAATTACTTAATTATAGAAATTCAATGGCTAACTATTGTACGGCATCAAATATACCTATGTAGGTTTTAAATACAAAAAAGTATAAGTTTTAATAAAAGGAAAATTCATTTCTGGCTGACTACGAAGATCGTTTGAAAAGTCTGTGCAAAAGCAGTGAGCTGGCACCACTGGCGCGTCTCGAGCTTATTTTTAGTTACTAGCATCTCTTGGAAGACCGCACACCAAGTTTTAGCCAGATCGGTTTATTTTTTTGTGTTGGGCTTTCGTTTGAATGGAGGAGGTCGAGTGATTTTCCTTTTCCAGCGCGACAACGCAACAGCTCACACCTCAGCAGTTGTGGTCGTAAAATTAAAGGAAATAGGGTTTGGACTCATTTTACATCCTTCTACTCTACAGAATTGACTTCTGCAGATCCGCTGGAGTATTATTTGTTCCCCAATTTGCAGAAATGGCTGGCGGGAAAAAGATTTTATTAAAACGAGGAGGTGATTGCAGAAACGAATGGCTATTTTTCAGACTTGAACTAATCCCTTTATTCGGAAGGAATCAACAAACTAATAAAGCGTTGGATGAAGTCTATGAGCCGGAAAAGGGACTATGTAGAAAAATAAAAAAGGTTTACACCCCAGCGAATAGTTCCCTAATACTCCTCCAGAGCGTAACATACAGAAACATTTATTTTTGGAATTTTTTTTTTATTAAAAAAAAATATCTTTGTATTTAGATCACCCTTTGTATAAACTCATCATATTACATTTTTTACAAAACTTTATAATATTGAAATCAAATGAAACAATTAAGAAAAATATAACGAAAAACTTTAAGTTAAATTCATATGAATAAGCCAACATTGATTTAAACCGCCGCCTGATAGAATTTAAAATGAAGTGTTAAACGAAGAAAAACAAAAAATAATAATTTCAAAAAAAATTCGAACTCATTTTTATTCTTTTCTGTATCGAAAAGCGCAACAAAAGACTTTTAATTAAACCAGTTTGTCCTTTTTACCCCTGCTTTTTGTCACCAAAGGTAAGGAAGGTGAACGAAAAAAAAAATGAAAAATTAAAGCAACAAAAACAAAAAAGTTAACACATAATGCTATGCTACTAAAACTGATTTATTATGTTATCAGAAATATTCAAATTGTTCACATTTATCAAAGCTTGTTTTACACGCTATTACGGTTAATCCCACAAACACATAAACAAACACAAGCAAAGACGCAAAGAAGCAAATTTCTATATTTCTATAGCATTTCTTACTATTAATACATATGAATGTATGCACACACACACACACGCACACCCATATCGATTGTTATTAGCACCCAGCCATAATGATTTTATCATCTGCTTATAGCCAGTACCTTTTTAGCTTTAAATTTATTTATAAAAATGCGATCATTTTGCTGTTGGCTGCTGGCTGTTGGTGCATTAATAACTGCCGACACGTGTGTGCTAGTGTAAGTGAGTAGTTTATAGAAAAATTGGTATCACCTACTGCCATTTCATATGCAAATGTCGCATCTTTCGAGGGAAGTCGTGGTACGTAAGTGGCTGTACGAGGGTTGCTCAATAAGTACGCGTTGTAGGAAAGAAGGCATACACTATTTTTTTTTTTTAACGGAAGGCACGGTTTCTGTATTGTATTTTTGTTGCATGAAGTATGTGGTTGCAAACGTCCTAGCTCATATAGACACGGACGAGGTGAGGCAATTAAGTTTCGCAAGTTGTTCGCAAAGAAAATTATGTAATAAGCAAAATTTTACTATTTACCTCAAGAATATGCTTCCCCTACTCTACACAACAATTCCCACCTCGCTGCTACAACGTCTTGTGCTCCAATAAGAATTAAAGGAAATTCAATTTTCGAATTTTATTACACGAATTAAATCATCCATTGCAGTCGTCCAAAAATAATTGACTCAGCACCGCGATAACAGTTTCATTGACCTCTTAAATGCCACCATGATGAGTTCCCTTGAGTTGCGAAGCCGTATTGTAGAATAAGGAAAAGTCATTGGTGGCGAAATATGGCCATAGGTTGGAATGTGGCAACGTTGGTATGCCTTTTTGATGCCAGAAATTTTTGTGCATTAAAAGAGTAATGGACCACCCCATCATACAAGATTTAGCTATACTCGGCCGCTAGCTCTGGTCGGTAAATCTGGTCGCAGCTCAAGTCAATAGCATGCCCGCAGTTGCTTTGTGACACTAGCATAAAATTTTCTAGTCACTAATTCTCAAGCAGGCACACGATAAATGATACCACGGATGTCGAAGAAATGATCAACATTACCTTCTGTCGAATTGTACATCACCGGTTTCTTACATTTTTCGACGAAGTGCTGATTTTTTATGCTTTTTGCGGATAAGCTTAGGACAGGTTCTTATATTTAGTGACTTCTCTTTGTGCTGTCACACTGGCTCACACATCCTTGACCTTGAAATCAGTCTACGTCACCCTAGTCCGAAGCCAACTTGATTATTGTTCCTTAATATGGAACCCATTCTACCATTGCCATATAGGTAAGATTGAAAAAGTTCACTACCAAGTAAATATGCATTGCATTAGCTGCGCTGGCCCAAAGGTCTTTTTAAATATATAGGCAGACGCAAATTGATTGGACTGCAAAGCCTTGAGAAGAGAGGAATATAGTTTTTGGTTCTCTTCGTGTATAATCTTTTAGATTTCAATAAGAACTGAAATGAGTTACTGAGTCTAATTAAACTTCAAACAAAGCACCGTGGCTTAAGGTAGGCTTGATTCTTTCTAGATCAACAACTATGCCGTCAATGACCCAATGATGAGATGCAATAGATTGCGCAACAACTATCCTAACCTCAGCTTGAGTCTAAGTTTATATAATTTTAACTGAATACTTAAAATCTTAACTAAGTACTCAAAATATGTATAATATAGTCTGTAAGATTTATCTGTAAGCTGAAATAAATAAATAAATTAACCATTTCCAGTATAGCGATTCCATGGGTATCTGTCTATGTATCTCGCCGGAGGACTATGAGTAAGATTGCGCGGCTTTAGACGCGGAAAGTCTGCAGAATAGGTAATCGAAATTATCATAAACAACATAAAGCAGCGCAACAGGCCAGTAGTCAATCCAAAAGTATAATTCTAAAATGTAAGGAATTCTTGAGATGGGCGGACATATTGGCCACAATAAGGAACTACTTGCGAGATCGCAAACTCGTCTAACCAACCCAATAGTGATTTCGTTGTACAGACATCATATCAATGGAGTAGACGCCATCATATCACAAGGATCAATTATTGGCCCCGATTTGTGGAATTTTAGTTATAATGAGATTTTCAACATAGAAATGCCCGATAGTACCTTTCTAATCGGATAGGCAGACAATTTCGCCGTATTCAACACATCACGAAACCTTGAAGAAGCCCGTAGAAAACTTAAACTCAAATTAGCAAGAAAACGGAGCTAATACTTCTAACGAAAAATCACATCCGATTAGAAGTTAGCATACAAACTTGCTGAAAGAGAAGAGAGAGAAACCAACCAAAAGGAAACGGTAAATAATGAATGCTCCACGCTCTCCGTTCTCTTATATGGAGCGAAATCGCGGGCAAATGCGCTCAAAGAAAATCAGCGGTGTAAGTTCCTAACATCGGTACAACCAACGGTAGCTCTGAGAGTTGTGTCTGCCCACCGCACAGTATGAGGGCCAGCTGTTCAAGGTATAAGCGGTTCAATACCAAATGCATTCGTGGCACGGGTATTTCCGGGCATTATAAGCCCCCTAATCCTAAAAAAATGGGTATCTGCTTATCAATGCTCAGAAGGACGCCTCTATAGATTTGCAAACGGGCGTATTATACGAGTACGTATGTACTATTTCAAGCCGACTCACAACGACAAATTATCGGATTATCTGATTTCTATAAACAAATTTGCTGGCTAATATACAGCCCCTAGTGTACGCATAAGTTTTTCGTTGCAACATTTTCTATGATAATATTCACATTTTTGACGATTGCCTTACCAGAGCGTGCCTGATTTTCCACGCTCATGTTACCAGAACGCATTCATTAGAATCACCACTTTGCTTTACATTCTATGACTTCTTCAATAGTAAAGAATTTTTAAGCCGTCTGCTCCGACTTTTCACTTTGGTCGTAGAGTTACTGAAAAAACGCCTCCATATTAGTTGCTTTGATCACAGGCCACTTCCTTCTTGCTCGGCATGCTCAAAGATTGAACGTACTTCACTTCGCCTATTGCAGAAGCTGCATGATGAAGGATGAAGGTTGAGGATGAAGAACAGACTGTCAGACATCTTCTTTGTACTGTTCCGCGTAATATGCCAGTAGGTTTAGATACTTGGGCTCAACGTCCTTGAAAGATACTGATGACCTTAGGAATGTAAAAATCAAATGGTTTTGCGAGTAGTAGCAGGACAACTGCTACTGTGATATCACAATAGATCGGCAATGGTCTAAGTGAGTTGGTTCTGATACCAAATGCCACTTCTACCTATCTATCGACCTAGTGCTACTGTGAAGGTGTAGAACTTTCTATATTTTTTTCCTCCAGTTTGGAATGCTGTAGCACACAGCTGTCTTCACTAAACACAAAATTGCAAAGGAACTTTTTTTGTGGCGTAGTCTCACCTTTAAATCGCCATATTGGCATATTGGGTGACCCGATGCTATGTATACATGCTGAGATACGCTACACTAAATATATCTAGCGGAAAAAGCTTCGAACTTTTTTTTCACCTCGTCATAGAAAGCACTAGCAGTAATACCAGCAATCCTAATATATTGAGAACATAATAAATAACAACAACAAAGATTGAATCATCTACTATAACAAGAGCACAACTAAGTGCTACAAACTGTCAACGATTAATTTCTTATGAGACTTTTTTTATTCGATCCATTTCATAGAAGTGTTACAGAAATTGAACTGGTTTTTCCTCGCTTACTGCGAACATTAACAATATGAGAAACTAATTTATTAAGCTGTTTTTAAAAAGGAAAAAAAAGAAGAAGAAGAAATAACATTAATTGAACGTTTTAATTCGTAGAAAATTGTATGCGTTAGAAAACTTGATTTATAGCTTTCCTTGAATGTATGACTTTGTTTCAGTGCTCACTAAAAAATCATAGAGAACGTCGGTGCTACATTTATACGAAATTAAAGCTGCTAATGCTGCTGATACATGAACCTAATTCCATTTTTATGAATTAAAAATTTGGACAAACCAATCGTGTAAGAAGGCATGTGAATATTTTTATATGAGGTTTTCTCCTATTTGTGTGTATATGGAAAAATTGTATATAGAAAAAAGTCACAGAGTGCGTTTTGTTAATTCAGGGCAAATCTTTATTTTGTTGGTTTTATAGTTGATTTTCACATGTGAATATTTTTACACATCACAAACTTCTTCACACTGTATATCTTCATTTTGCCCACCGGGGAAATCTTCTTCTTAAAATTTTGTTCATTTGGTACTCGCATAGTGAATTCACTTTCCATTTCTCATAACAATCGGATGTTAAGGGGCTAGGGGTAGGTAGTTAGAGGCCCGAAAAAATCATGATGTTCAATAATTTTTTTTGCTAGTCAATTGCTTTATTTTACAAAAATTAAAACATAGCATGTTAATACATCATGTTTCGATATGACTTTAGCAAAATATCAAAAACAAAAAATAATAATAATAATAATTCTAAAAGTTAAAGTACCGTTTCTCCAAAAGTCCCTTGCGGTGATCATCACAAGCCCTTGGAGATTCATCTAAAATCAATCGGACAAGAGAAATTAGTTTTACTAATAGATCCTCTTGCGCCTGATCGAAGCTTTTTTTCAAAATTAACAACATGGCGGTTTCAGGAAATATTTTTCACACTTTCGAGAAAAAAATCGACAATTATAAAGCATAAAGCAGCATAAATTTTATTGAAATCTACCCAGCGGTTTTTAGGTTACAGTGATCACCAGTTCAAAAAACATAGTTTTGAGAAAAACGCATTTAAAGGTTTGCTATCTGCTCCGGAGCACCCGAGCGCCCTTTGTCAATTGTTGAATAACTCGAAAAGTATTTGTCGAATTCGCTTCAAATTTCCACACAATATTTTAAAAAGGAATTGCAAAAAAAAAATTCAATTTTTTTTGACTACCCTAACCTCTTACGAGTAAAAACAAAACTCTTAATTTTAAACCTTGCCGCATATATTGATTTTTTATAAAACTTATCATCTCAGAAATTGAATGCAAATGGTTCTCCTCTGCCATATCACTTTTCTATCTCCTTTGAAGCAGCCAGAAAATAATGGCAATGATGGCAATAATGGCTCAAAAATCAATTTTTTTTGGTGAAGCGCATTTTTAACTTATTGACTCCTTTTAACAGAAAAAAAGCTGATTCGGGTCTCGCAGAACCTTAGTTTAGATGTAGAGAGGCATGTTTTTGGACTTGTTTCGTGTTAGAGCGCTATATAGAGCCCTTTCTAAAGGGCTTGGTCTAGCTTTACCTCTACTTTATGGCTGACTTTTTGAAGTTTACTTACAAATTTATGAGCCTACAATATTTTACCGCCTCAGAAAGAAAAATATTTGCGAGAAGCGTTTTCATGAGAACAATTTTTCATATAATTTGATGTTTGATGCTCGCAGCGGGGCTTGACCTCAGGCGAACTGAATGGTAGTCATTCTTTTATTTTGAAATGGACCGATAATGTTGCCCTTCTCAGTCATTTCATTCAGAAACCCATTCGGCTATGGTGGCTGAGAACGGCCCATTTCAAAATAAAATTTCTAATATTTTATTGATCAAGTTTTTTGACTGCTTATTGAAAATTTAGTGTCTGAACTTCGCACTGACGAGGAAGGTGAAGAAGATACTAAGCATCACACCGGCCGACTATAATCGATATTTTGTACACTAAGTTGGACAATGAAAGTCTTAAATTTTTTTGTTTAACCTATTGCTTGAGATTGGCAAGTTTTTGTTGTTCTTGTTGAAGTGGGTGAGTATTTCCACTGAAATAATCCTAATTAGCGACGAGCACCGTTTTATTACCACTGACCTTGTGTGATGATGTCTTTTTTTTTGGTAAATTTTTTTTTTTTGCTTAAGTCATATCCATTTAGTGAGATCCAAGTGCAGCAGCAAATTCTTTATCTCGACGTCTGAAATCTCATTAATTTGCTGTAAGAAAGTCTTATCGAGAGAGCGAAGTCGTACCCTAGCTAGCGCTGGACATTCACGTAAGTAGTGGAAAAGATTTTCTTTCACCACTTCCGCTTGACAGCTTCTGCAAGTGGGATTAAAAGGAAGGTTGAGTCTGGCTGCATGATTCCCCTACGTTCCAGTGACCTTAAGGGTTGCGTGATGCGTGAAATATTTGATCGAGAGCATCCTAACAGGTGATTCGTCCTTTGAAATTTGTACGACGGCCATGTGTTTTTTGTTGTAATACGTGTAATAAATTGCTTCCACCTTCTTTTGGCCAAAGCATGATAATGTGAAGCAATGGATGCCTTTATTGTGTTCAGTGGGGTGGAGACCGCCACCGCCTCTACTATGTCTTATGTGGAACCTTTTCTTGCTAGTTCATCCGTTATCTCATTATCCCGTATGTTCCTATGACCGGGAACCCATATCAGAGTAATTTAAAGCCAATGACCAAGCAATTCTAGTTCCTCTCTACACTGTAAGACTAGTTTGGATGAACTGAAGTTGGATTGGTAAGTAATTTTATATAGATTTCGCTAAGCTGAATCCAATAATAGAATCCAATCTAATAAGAATTTGTCATTATTCATTAGTCCAACCAATTACTTGAGAAAATGGGCTTTGAAACCCCAAAAAGCAGATTTTTATACAATTCTCAAAGTTTTTACCGACTTAATTTGAAATGTGCAACATTTTTAAAAGCTTCAATATGAAATTTGAACCTTATAATTTTTAATTGGATAGAGATATTTCAAATAGCTAGTCAAATTAGCCGACAAATATGAGTTTTGACTGATGCCAACTTGATTGTATGTCTGTTTCACTTTGCTGCAAGGAAATTTTTCAGCTTTACTATCTAAAAGGCATTACAGTCCTCCTTTCGTTGATGATTAGCGAAATTTGGTTGTTCCTGGCGTGGACATTTAAACAATTTATTCAATTATTTCTTACTCCACATAGAACTGAAATAGTTGGTGAAAGAATGGGGATGAAGTGGATAAAATAATTTTTTGTTCTTCCTTTAACACCTTTTGGAGGTGTCAAAAGAAATGACAAACTAAAAAAGAATGGTTTTTTTCATTATAATATTTTTTTTTTTTTATATCGATTTCTTAAATCTTCTTAAATCCGTTGCTCAAGATGGCTCGATTTGTTACATAAATGACCACGAAGGAATGGAACTCAAATCGCTGTTCTTAAACCGCACAGGCTGGATATAGTCATGCTGCAAATAACCGTTAAACCAGCAGGTAGCGAGCATGTGGCAACAAAATGGTGCGGAAGCGCTAGTTGTATTTTGGATGAATAACCACTTTAACCAACAAACCAACCGATGATGATTTTTGGATTTGATGAATTGATAGAAACGTGTAGAAAAAGGAATACATTTTCGATAAAACGAATGTTGCAGCTAGATTTTATTTCAATGAAATCACTAGAAGAGTCAAAGTAAGAAGAGTAAAAATACCGCAGAAGAATCTGTCTCTTGGCTGCAAATACAATGTATGAGATTCTTGAAAAGTTAGGCTTATAAAAATAAATAAATAATTTTAAAAATAAATAAAATAAGTAATTGGCGCGTACATTTCTGTTAAGGGCTTGGCCGAGCTGTTGTTCCTGCTTGAGGCATGCGTCTTGATGTTGTTTCGTAAATGGAGGGAGTCTACCTACAGGTTTTTTAAGCCAACTCTAAGCGAAAAATGGTTTTTATGACGATATTTTTCATGGCAGAAATACACTCGGAGATTTGCCATTGCCTGCTGAGAGGCAACTGCTATTAGAAAAAATTTGTTTTTATTATTTTGCTCTTTCGTGCACGGAGGTTTGAATCTACGCACTCCCAAATGGTAGTCACGCATCAATTTATTTGGCTACGGCGGTCTTTAGGCTGCTCTAAGCTCCCCATTTTGTGTCTTTCACATCGAAGAGGAAGGCCAACAATATGCGGAAATGTTAAGCTATTTCCATTATACAATGCACCACTAGCCCAGTAACGGAAGAAAAACATAAAGACAGTACTTGTTTACTACCATAGATCTCTACAGTTTTTCAGAAGCTTTTTAAGAATCTTAAAAACTTGAAATGATAAAAGTGGTGTTTTCTTTCCTCGTTCACTCCACTTGGGAGCATAGGGCCTCGACAGGACTCAGTCTTGCGTTGGTTCCGTTAATCTATTTTGCTTTCTGGCAGTGTGGATGATTAGCCTGCCGCTACCAGTCCTAATTAGTGGGAATGTCCACCTGTCGTTGCTTAGGAGCAACACTTTCTAACGCCATCTGTGTTTCACATTTTTATGCCAGAAGGATCGCAAAAATGGTTGAGGACTTCGCTAAATTTAGTGTGTCTGTGTGTTTTTCTTTGTTTTTACTTATTTAATCAGCCACAATGCAAGTAATGCGCTGAGGTAAGTTTTGGGGTTGAGGAATACATTTTTTTTTTTTTTAGTTTTTGTTTTTACAAACTGGGACAGTAGGTAAGTTTGGATAAGTATGAGGGCCTTGCATTACGTGGGATTTGAACCCACAACCTCTGGGATGGCAGGCTAGTGCACTTACGCTAGACTACCGACGCGGCATGAGATAAAAATGGATTACTTTTTTTAAATAATTAGTAAATGTGATTTTATAATAAATAATAAAAACTTTATTTTATACAATAAAATATTTTATAGAAAAATTATTTTTTTTATTTTTGCTACTGTTTCAAATAAAACTTATAGTTCGTTATTGCTTTCAGCCATTTACAGGATATTCAGTTAATTTTGAAAATGCTCTAAGCCAATTCCTACTTTAAAAATCATATTTTCGAATGAAACTTTCACAAAATTTCATATTAATAATAAATCTCTGTTAACAAAGACTATTAAAATTCTAAATAAAAAAGTCGCATAATGTAGAAATATTTTATAATTTACTCATATGCAATTCATTAAATATCTCGTAACAGGAAATATATGACTTAGTCCGCTTTCATAACTATGGCATTTTCTGGCAAAATTTTTCAATACATTTTCTTTTAAAAATTTTCAAGCACAAATTTCCATACAATTTCGAGCTAAACATTTTCCAGGTTAAATCTTCCAGCAGAGAGGTAGCCCCCCCAGCAGATTAGAAAGTTGCTTACAACGGACCCATTTCGTGGTCTAAGTGGCATCGCCGTCTCTATGTGCGATGCGGCTGTCAAGCCTTACAAAAAACCAAAAACAAAAAAAAAAATTATTATAATAAGAAAAAAATAGAAACACACAACTACTGATCGCTTCTAATGGCCGCATGCGTCATCATCCACCCCGCAACATTAATATTTATGCATATTGCCAGCCATAAAATTTTGTTGCAAGTACCTGCCCACGACATTAACTACTGCATAGACATAACCAAGCGCAGACAGACGCACCAAGAGTGGCAACTACTTAACCTATGGCAGATCAGTGTCCATAACGCTCGCGCTCGCCAATGGCAGCGGGAACATGCACGCCGAGGGGGTGGGCAGCTTAACAACAAATACCATGTGCTTACATACATAAAACATACATTGCATGCGGCAAATTCATATGCAGAGGAGAAGCAAAGAAGGTTTCATGTGCTTGCATTGTGTGTGCGCGTATTGTTCTGCAGCCATCCGGTAGCAGACGGAGTCATTTCCGTTCCAAAGTGCTGAGGCAGTAAAGTTCTGAAGTTGAAAAGAAATGCGCTCAATTTGCATGCCAAGCACGTTGGCGCACTTCACTCAAAGCAACAAAGAATTTAAATCAAAAAACAAAAAACATTAGCACAACAAATAAAATAAAAATAAGTAGGAAAGGCAATCAAATTATTTTGCCAAAGCAAATCGAATGTTGCAGCAGTGGTCAACAAGTGTTGCTCAAATCATAGCCATTTGGTTGGCGGCTTTTACAACTTGACATCTTACGCCGTCTTACTGTACTAAAGCATTTTTTACTACAGCTTATACTTATGCCCTTTGTTGCCTGTGCTTTGGCAGCACTTCTGTGTGGCAGTAAAAATTCATAAATGTAAATTAGGTGTGGAGCCAGCTTGTTGCACAAGTTTTTGTATGTTTTTATTGTTTTTTTATGTGTTTGCTTCTGAAATTATTTGGAGATGATAGATTTTTTTGTCGTTACACGAGTAAGTAAAAAAATAATACGCAATAATCAAAGAAAAAATAATCTCTTTCTATTTGGCTCAAGAAACATATAAAAGAGCTACAACTGTAATTAAGGCCTCACGAACCGAAATTAAAAATTATAATACAATAAATTGTAATAGAAAAAGCGAAGAAGAGTTCAATGTACCTCGCGTAAGTTTTTTCTATTAAAATCCCACAGTCATAGTCAAAGTCTTATAAGGATCTTAATGGTGTGTCCACCCAACTCTACCCGTGGTTATTCAGTTTAATTATTTTAAACGTAAACAAAATACTAAACTGAATGAGGTTGCCATAAACATTTTAGTACATACAAATATTTGATGAATTTATTATTATACAATTTTTAAAAATTTTAAATCTAAAATATCTTAACTTCAGCGTTCAAACTTTAGCGGTTGTTGAAGTAGTCTCAGAGTAACTAGTTCCATGAATGTCAGTCTCTGCATATGTGACAGTTTCTCAGTCAAAGCGACCAAATACAATTGAAATGTGCATGGCTGCGATTCTGTTCAAAAGTGTACTCCATTTAGTTGTGAAAGAAGTAAATAAAATATTTCGTATTGGAATAATCAATTTTCATAGATTTATGGTGTACATAACTGCCCTATTGAACCCACAATTCGACAAGCCATCGGCAAAATTGAGAATAGTTTTACATTTTTGGATGATGCTCGAACGATTTAACCACGTAAAATCTAAGGTGGAGATAATACAGTCGGAATATAAATGCCAGTTTTGCCGAAGACTCGAAAGTATCGAGTAGGCACTGATCTCAACAACTTGGCCTACCTTACGGCAGTCCTCGGGCGATTTTACGGAAAGATTTTGGCTTGAAATCGTATAAAATATAGCGATATATAACCCCCCGTGGGTTAGGGGGATAGAATTTGCCTGAGGTAATGAATGCCTGTCATAAGAGGCGATTAAAAACCACACCTTAGCCTGTTATTTACGAGTTAACTCAACGATAATAGGTTGAGCGAAGCAGAAACGGATTGTTGATGATAGGAACACAGTTGTAATTGGAGCTTCCAACCACCTAACAGTGCAACAGAATATGCTCATGAGTCTGAGATCTGATAATTTACATTTGCTTGTCGTGCTTGTGTGTCATTCCACTTTCGGGGTTTGGTCACACGTGCAAGCGATTGTAGCATAAAAGAGACTCAATCTGCTTGTATGCATATTTTTTTGGAGCCTAGCCAAAACCAGGCGCTGTCGACCGAGTCAAGTGGGTATAACCTTGTCAGCACTTTAAGCTAAGTGTTGAGGTACCCATGCCGAGAGCTGCATGACTGGTAGTGTTTAAATAACTAGACGTTAATGGTCCCCTCCGATGTCCAGGCAAGTGCGGTTGTAGCAAGTGACTTACCGCGGTATGCCGGTTATGCCGCGTTGAACCCTCTCCTTCCGTACATACTCGTGTGACCAAAATTTAGGTAAATAGAAAACAAAACAAAAAACGTAAAAAAAAAACATTGCGGAAACAACAAAAACTAAGAGTGTGCCCAGCTCGGAAGACGATTTGCTGGCTTATAGCCAGAGCACAGTAGTCAGACCCAGCACGTCGAGTCTACAGCGAATAACTCAACAACCCGAAGCCATTCAAGAACAGTCTTTACATCCATTGAAAAGAACTGTTTGGTGCGGTGTATGGGCTGGAGGAATCATCGGTCCATATTTCTTCAAAGACGAAGCTGGCGCTAATGTAACAGAGGAACAACAGATATTTTGTGTCATCGTTTCGGTGGGCAATTTATCGGACCAGTATATTGTCCACCAAGATTGTGTGATATCACACCTTTATACTTGTATTTGTGGGGGTATGAAATGTCTAATTGCTTTGTGGATAAATCAGCTCCGACTGAGGCATTGGAAGCCAATATTAGGAAAGTTATTCACGAGATACCGAGCGAAGTCCTGCAGCGAGCCATTCAAAATTGTTGTTTACGGATGGCCCAGTTACAGCGCAGTTGCGGCCAACATTTTAAAGGGACTATATTAAAAAAAATAAATGGCATGAATGGTTCTACTTAAAAATAATAAAAATTACGTATCCAATTTGAATTTTCGTGGTTTTATTTAAATTTAAAATCCGATAAGAGTCGTAAGCCCTGGCATCTAGTACTCCTCTATATTTAGATATAAGCATTTTGATATATCTAATAAATAATAATAATAATAAAATCCGATAAGTTCAGCACTCTTTATTATAAAATATTACCAAAGTCTTGCAGACGTAGCCTCATTTCTTAAATAATAATAAAAATAGAAATTATCAAATTTTTAAAACTTCACCGAAAAATTTAAGATTGGTTTGAAAGAGCTTTTAAAGTGCAAAAAACAAATTGCGTTTGTACGTGGATTCTAATAAAAATTTCTTAACAAAAAAAAATATATATCTGCATGTAAAACAATTGAAAAGTAAAGATTATGCATTTTAAAAATGTCTTTGACAATTTTTCACTATTTAAGTGTTAGAAAAAAATAATAAAAAAAATTAATAAAAAATAATAAAAAAAAAATTAATTAAAAAAAATATAAAAAAATTAATAAATCTGATGTTTCAATTTGAAAAATTATGAAGCAAATATAATTTTTTTTTACAAAACAAAAAAAAAAATAACAAAATTATAAAAAAAATTTTAGTACACAAAATTTCCAAATTTCAACTCGAGTTATTGAACAATTTGAAAAATGTCTTGAAGATTTTATACAATATTTATTCTAGTGCAAATGAAATTGTGTATGGAAATTTAAAAAAAAAGAAAAAATACAATTGCTAAGATTACGAATTCCTAAAAATTTAACACCTAAATTTTTCAAATTTTATACACCAGAAAACGAAATTGTGTTAAAGTACTTTTCTAATTTGAAATAATTTGTCAAAATTAAATTTTTGTTAAAAATGCATGATCAGAGTTGAAAAAAAAACACACCATTTTATATTACTTTATATATTTAGTCGGTCGATATGCAGTTTGAAGGCAACTTTAGGAGCTTATGGTTCCGTCAGGGCGGCAAATACGACCAGATAAATAAAGCAATACCAAATGCAGTGTTTTTTTTTTAATTCGGACATATCGCTGAATTTATTGAAAATAATATTTGCAATTTGGCGATCACAATTAAAATTAACTACTTCTTAAAAAACTCCATTGTTTTGGAAAATTTTTCACAATTTAAGTACTGATGAGTGACAACAGTTCTTGCCGGTGGGAGTACAATAGATCTTTTAGGTCGTATTGCTAATACCCTCATATTAATAATAAAGCACCGGTGAGAATAAACCTTTGGTCAGGATTTTCAATAATTTTGCCGATTTGCAAATAAAAAAAAAATGTATAATGAATAAATAAAATTTTCTGAAATTTCTGAAGAAAAAAATTAAAAATTTAAACAAATAAATAAAGTTTTTTTTAAATTTCTAAAAAAAAAATTTAAAATTTAAATAATGAAATAAAATTTTCTCAAATTTCTAAAAAACACAAAATTTTAAATTTAAATAATTAAATCAAGTTTTCTGAAATTTCTAAAAAAAAATTTCAGAATGTCAATCTCAGTAAGCGAAACTCCGTGTACTACTTGATTGAAAATAAAATGTTGAAAGTAAAAAATTTTATGAGAAGTTGCTAATTTAAAATGCTTTTTAAAAACAATTTAAATTTTCCAAAAATATATATAATATATAAAAAAATTTGGAGCCTTAATATTTTGACCAATTTTGCTTATTTTTATTTTCAGGCTGAATGCTTGTTATTTTTATAAAAGCATAGCTCATTGTTTACCAAGAATCAAATAACTCAACATTTAAAACTTGATAAAATATTTTAGAAAATTCGCCAAATTTTCATTGAAGTTTTTATTTTTTTATGCAAAAAAAAAATTGGGTATGCAGTTTATTATATTTTATTTTGAATAAACAATTTCAATTTAATAAATTAATAGCCCATTCATTTCTAGAAGGTGTTCAGATGTCTAGTTCACAAGTGTCATATATGACTGACGTAGAACGCCATTTGCAACTTTTATATGTTACAATCCTCTACAATAAAGTGCAAGTTTAAATTTGCTAGAGAATCCTGTTTATTTTTTATAATTTTTTTTTTTTAACGATGTTGCGCATTTTCTCCCTTACCACGAATTCCGTTTTCTTCGATACCGAAAAATAAGGGAGCCTATTAGGACAAAAAATATAAAAACGAGAATTTTGAGACTCTTGAAATTTGCACTTTATTACACTAGAATTAAATGTACTATAAAACTGCGTACTCACATATTTTCCTAAAATTCTGTTTAAAATTTATGAAGTTTGAAACCTAAATATTTTTATAGAAAAGTAATCGAAATTAAAAAGTAAACACACATATAGCGAAAACTTGTCTTAAGGGGGAGCCTGGTTTATGAGGTCTAAAAATTGCATCTCTTTGCGATTTTTTTTAAGGAAAAAATAAATTTAGCACTGCAAAGTTTTTTCTATCTTTTAATGAACATTTCAAAAGTACAAACAATTTTTGTACTGGTTAAAATAAGTTGAAAAAAATGTTTAACATAGAAATTAGTAGAGCGCTGCAAAGCTGGAGTTTCCAACTGGCGTACAAGATACAGCTCGTAAATATTATCTAAAGCAAAAAATTCAAATGGATTTCTAATTATCATGATTTTTTATTCTAGATGAACTAAGAAAACTGAGAGAAATTCCAAAATTTCAACTTTTTTGAGGTTTTAAAGAAAAAAAGCCTTTCTATAAAAAAAATTCACTTCAACTTGGTATAAAAATCTTGAACATTTTTTTGAATCTATTTTGTTAGTTCAAATAGAAGAGAATTTAATACTGAAGGGAACAAACTATGATTCATTTCAAAAGGTTCATTAGTTTTTTTTTCATTCATGTACGCCAATTCAAAGAAATCATAAAAATGAAAAGTCGAGAAAAGAAGATAAAGTTTGTATATACTATAGCTGTCCGGTCACAGCGTAACTACCTAACGCTCGCCTTTGGCTTTGTATCTACGGAAATATTGAGAATTAGGCTCCGTAACTTTGTGTGAATTTTCTGAAATATATTAAGAATCGCTTAAAAAGAAAAAAAAAGATTTTGTTGACCTTTTAAACCAGGCTCCCCCTTAATATAGAGGTAAAATGGTTTGTTTGCGGGCTGTAGATTACAGTGAAACCAGAGCTAAGGTTTCCCTTTAAAATAAAATGTTGGAACTGTTGGAGATTAAAAATGTATCTAGGAAGTAATGGGTCATGATTTGAAGTAGTACGAAGATCGTTTCAAAAGCTCGTGCTTAGTCAGAGAGATGGCACTACTGGGACGTATCGAGGCTATGTTTAGTTAGTAGCATTTCTTAGAAGAACGCAAACTAAATTTCAGACAGATCGGTTTTTTTTCTTTGAGTTTGGCATTCGTTTGAATCGAGAAAGTTAAGTGGTTTTTCTTTTCTCGTGCAGTCCAAATATACATTTTTGCCAACAAAATGTACCTTAAATTGCAATTTTAGTAAACGAGACTTGGGTAAAAGTCGCAATTATCAATTAAAATTTATTTACGATAATTTTTCATAAGTCTATAAACGAATGAAAAGCTGGCAAGAGCTTAGATTTGCATATAATAAATTTAACAGATAATAAATAAAGTTGCAGAGCAAACATTTTCTTAGAAAATACAAAAAGTCGAAGTTATCACTTTTTCAAACTTATACTTCAATAACACGGGCGATAATAGTGTCATATTTCCAAAAAAATTATATAAAATTTTAAATGAATAGGCACAAGTGACCACCAGACCCCCACCTGAAAACAATGCATGTCGATATCTAAGAGTTTTAACGGTAACTCTTTAGATAAAAATAAGGCTTTACTTTTGTATGAGGGAGGCATACAAAAATTGGAAATTTTAAAGGAGTTTTTTCAACATTTTTGTTATTTTTTTTAGCACGATACTCCTGCCAATAGCTGGCACAAGTGAGCGAGATATATTATACAAATTTATAGATATTTAGATCACAGAATGATTCTAGTGCTTTGATTTGTAATAAAATATTGCAAATTGAAGAAATGCCTTAGGTAGTATAAAAAAAATAAATATAAAAATGTATGCCATAATTTCCTGTATGGACTCTAGAAAACTAAAATGCGTTTGCGGCTTATCTTCTGGTAGCATACAAAAATATTTTTTTTTGTCATTGGCGCGTACACTTTTGTTAGGTGTTTGACCGCGCTCCACGTCCTATTTGTGGTGTGGGTCTTGATGTTGTTTCACAAATAAAATCTGTAGAGGAAGTTAATCACTAGCCACCTGACTCTTAAAAATATGTAATAAAAAAGAATACTTTCAAGTATACCAACCTTGATTTTCCAAAATAATGACTACGGCTGCGTGATTGCTGCTTCATAAAAGTAAGTGGACACACCTCAGAGTACTTTTTTGTTTGTAAATTAATTTACGTGCTTTTATTCTGCGTTGTAAATTATACTTTTTTACAACACTTTTTTTTTAAACACGTTAACAAATTTTCGTTTTTATGTATTTTTAATTATTATAATTATTCATTTAAAATTGCAAAAATATTGATACACTTATAGCGATATGCTTTTGTGCTTGCTTGTGGATAGAAAGTGGATCAAATTAATTTTCACACTAAGGTAGCCTCCATTAATTCCATGTTTTGTTTGTTGACAGTAAATTTCAGCAGGTAATTTAATTAAATACTTTACAGAAATGGGTAAAAGGGACAAAATCAATATTTTTTCTATTATTTTCGATTCAAATTTTCATGCTTCTAAATATTTTTAAATTATTTTTCTATGATTTTTTGTTATGTGAAAGTTGGGTGGCGGATGTTTCTTTTTTTTGCGTTATTTGGGTAGTGAGATTATAATTTTGTTTTTAGAATTTTAAGTAAATATTTGTGTTTGTCACTATTTGTTTTGAAGTGGAAATCACTGTTGGGCTTATTTTTCTTGCTTTTTTGTTAGTGAACTAGAAAATGTAAAATTCAAGTTATGTCATTTTGTTGAAATTTAGTGTTATTTTGAGTTTTGCAGACGTTTTGTTTTTGTATATATTTTATGCAGATATAAAACAAACATTTTTTACATTTTTTTTGATGTATTTTTTATTTTTTTACTTCTTAATTTTACGTTTCGTCGCATTTGTTTTTTTATTTTTTATTAGAAAGCCGAGCTGTTTCTTTTTGTTTGGGCAAGTAAAACATTTTTTATTTATGTTTTAATCTATTGTAAAATATGTTTTTTTTTTTCAATTTTTCTAAACATAAAAATTCAATACCAGCATCTAATTCAAAACTTTTTCAACTTTTCTACAAATACTCCTCGTTTATTTCAACAAAATTTTTCACCAGGAAAATTCACAGCCAACTTTTTGCGTCCCACTAACACTTACTAGGCCGCTGCTAGCACAGCTTTAGCGCTAAAAGCGTATGTAAATGACAATTAGTAATTTCACTTTCGATTGCCAATTAGGCAGACAAAATTAATCAATAACAAGAAAATATTCTGCAAATATTCACCAGCAACGTCAACGACAATGACGACACAACAAAAACAGCGACGGCATTGGCTGTGATTTACTTAGTTGAACGAATGAACGAGCGAGTGAAGAAATGCGCCAAGCGTTAAACGTTCGCTAGTAGCGCACATAGAGATTCACACGAGCACGCGAGCAGAAGCGCGAACAAACAGTGAACGCGTCAACGCGCCGCAAAACGAGCAACCAACGCGAGCTACTCTATATGCCAGCAACGAAGTGCTTTTAGAGCAGCAGCAGCGGTGGCGACGCATGCACACAGTCAACACAGCGGGCAGGCCGACCAACAGATGCCCAACAACCGGCAAACAGTTTAGCAGACGCGCAGACAACACGCGACGAATGAAAACACACACGGCTCGTTGGCGGTCGGTGGTCGTGTGCGAGCGATCCAACGATCTTCGCGTTACGAGTGGCGACAGCAGCAACAGCGGCAATAGCAGTGCGCTTGCTGGCGTTTGCTAAATGGTAACAGTAGCAGTTGTCCGTTAGCTGAGTTGTTTGTTGAGGCGATTCGTAGTTTTTTGGTGGCGGTTGCTTGGCGACAATAGCAACGGCAGCAAGTCTGAACGATCTTGAACTGTGAAGCGTTTGTGAACGACTAAAGCGCCTGTTGCGGCTGTTGATTTTGAAGGTGAAAAAGTTGTTGGCAAGCTGTTAGAGGTGATAACAGCGCTGTTAGCAGCAGTAATGGAGGGTCGCTGCGTTGGAAATTGATTACTCTTGCTGCCATTTGGGGTTGATTTTCAGAAATTTTACTAAGAAGTGAACAAAAAAGTAGTTGCAAGGTATGATGTGATTATTGGTATACAAGCTGCAAAATATATAGAGACAAGCAGCGCATGACCTGTGGACGTATAACATCAGTAAGTTTTTGCTTGAATTTTGGTTCAAAATTCTTCGCTATTTGAGCGTGATCTTAGCATTACTGAGCGCCTGCCGTTTTCATGTGCCGAACTATGAAATACCAGAACATTCTTTCCGGCGATGGGCTTCTCTCGCCAGAAAAGTCTTGCGCACCTCGCTGGTTTCACTCTAAATCCATTGGGGTGTGGACCAAACAGTGTGATCAAGTGCTTAAATTCATCAGCTTTGAAATATGGGCTCCCGATCAAGCACAATAGAGCAGATGAGAGATCGCAGTTCACCAAGGCCGAATAATAGTAATAACCACATGTTCGGTCAGAGGTACGAACTCGACTATAGAATGATATAAACAATTTTTTCCAATTTATTTTTCGGTCGCCTTTCGGTAGGCAATGCCAAGCCTCCAATGCCACTTGTGCCACGAAAACAGTTTTTATCAGAAACATCAGCCACTCGGAGGCGGCATAAAACGGTAAGTATATCCGCTTGCCACCGCCGTAACTGAACGAGTTTGTGCGTGACCACCATACAGTGGAGTCCGGGATCGAAATCCACTGTAGGCACGAAACAAAAAATTATAGAAAAAGGCTTTTCTACATGGCAGAAATACACTCACAGGTTTGTCATTGCCTGCCAAGGGCCGCTCGCTATTAGAAAAACACTTTTTTTTATCACTTTCCTGTTATGGTGTGGTACAATGATCTTCTTGACTGGACTTGTCCAATCCCCACAGATCTAATCTGCTGTTACATGCACGGAGACTCAAATCTGCTGAACTGGAATATTTAACATTTATAACCCCAAAGCTTTTCACAATTTTTTATAAGCAGCAAACTTTTGCAGGCTTACCCTCGAACATACAGCGCGTAACGCACAGCCATATAAGAAAAAGAACCAAGTGTTCAAGTAGGGCATAAATTAAAGAAATTATAAAACATAAACGTGATTTTTTACTAACTTTAAACATAAATTTTACAATAGTAAAATTTAATATGATATAAAATTGCGTGACATTAATCTTTCTAAAATTTTAATTAAAGACCGTGGAATAAGGATGAAAATGTTGTTGAATTTTTGAAAGATTTTCAATTATGCCTCAGCGTCATCGAAAATTTGGACCATCGGATGGAGGTTCCATACGTAATCGGATATTTTGTTCCATACGTAATTGAACCATACCAATATTATCATAATAAAGAGAAATGATAATAATTTCCTAAAAAAATTGTATTTTGCTCAAAATCAACACCGGCCCTTGAAACTTAGCCACCCTTTATTTTTAATATTAAATTAATATGGCTTTTGTTAGATAATCAGCTATACTTTAAAACAAAAATAGCAAGCACTTAAAAAATCAAAGAAAAATAAATAAAACTATTCAAAATATGGATGCGTTATCGTTTTGTCACGTAGTATAGGTGAAAAATCTTCAGACGAGATGAAAAATCTGTATATATGCTTATTGATTTATTTATTTGAAGTCCGCAGAGAGTTGTGTTTCTAGAGATATTTCATGTGAATTTTAAAAATATAGCTTAAATAAAAAAAAAAAAAATACAAATAATAAATAAATACAAAAAAACAAATATAAAAAAAGCTTTTTTGCTGTAGTAGGTTTATATTTCTGAGTTCTGTTATAAACGATCATCGAAAATGTAACTAACATAAAACCAACTATCGATCCTGCAGCGAACCCAGCCCTGTTATTCCTGACAACATGTTGCCAGTTACACTTCAAACATGTGCTTGGTGCAGCTTGTTCCAACTGTTAAGTCAGCAAATGCTGCAAATAAATAGTCGACTTATTTCTTTATACTAAACACACACACACACACATTCATACACACATTTACCAGCTAAGGTGGTGGTTTTCTGCCGCACACTCCACATTTTTGTTATTGCTTTTTGGCGCACAACTTATGCCGTTGGCAGTGCTAACAGTACTGGTGGTGGTGATTTTTGCAACTCTAGCGGATTTTGTAGTAGTTTTTTTTTGTTTGTTTTGGTTTTCGCTTCATACAACCACCACCATTGCTATTGTTATTGTTATTTCATTTGCTATTTCTGTTGCCTCCTTTTTTTCTCGCTGCTTTTATTTCTCATTTTTTCACTCGTTCATTGTCTTTATGCTTCGTTGAATTGCACACTGTTGTTGTTGCTCGCCGCTTTGTCTGCTTAACTTTGGTTGGTTGGCTCGTTGGCTGATCGGCTGGTTGAGCGCTGCACGCTTTTTGTTGCCTCATTTCCATTATGCTTGTTGGTGCTCTTGTTGTAGCGTTCCTTTACGCTTACACACAGTACTGTTATTTATTTACTGTAGCGTGAGCTTGCCACCTCGAATGTGTGCGAGTGTGTGTGCATTTTATTTGTGTTGTCCGTAATGGCTGGTACGCTGACTCTTTGCCCATTCAATTGAGTCTGTCTGTCTAGCTGTCTGTCCGCTGCTGCGTTGTGTGTTCGAGGGGAGGTACTTAAAATTAATGAAAATACGCTTAAATGAAGGCGAAAACGCAATGCGAAATCACCGTTGTGTGCGACTACACACTCATGTAGACAAATACATACATACAAACATGCAGGTGAGTTTTTTGTGGCGAGTTTACAGTCACTTTTGTTTTTTAAAGTTTGCCCATATTCGGCTGCGAGTTTGTCGCTGAAGTCTTTTGTTAGCAGGTGGCAAAGCGCGGCAGCTGTGCTTGCTGGGTAAAAGTGCGCACAGCTATTGTGTTTCAAAGATCTGTTTTTTGTTTAGAAATTTCTATTAAAAATTTTTTCAAATGAAAACAAAGAAAAAACTAGAATTTCTTGTTTGAAAATCTTGGATTTAAAACAAATAAATAAATAAATAATTCGTGCGTACACTTCTGTTAGGAGCTTGGCTGAGCTCCTCTTTCTACTTGAGGCATACGTCTGGATATTTTTCCACAAATGGGGCTTATGTCGACTCCAAACGTCAAATGGCTTTTTATGAGAAGCTTTTTCATGGCAGGACTACACTCAGAGGTTTGCCATTGCCGGCCGAAGGAGCACCGCAATTAGAAAAACTTTATGTATCATTTTACTGCTGAGATCCATTTTCGCTGAGATTCGAACCTACGCACTTCTGCATGATAGTCACGCAGCCCCCATTCGGCTACGGCGGGCACTATGAAATTATTGTAAATCACCAATTTTTTATTACCAGCAATGATTCTTAAAAAAACGAGAGTTTAAGTCATACCGATTAACACATTGAAACAACAACAATAATTATGACTTTGATTTGACCATCATCAATATCATCAACTTTGAGTAAAAAATCTACACAGTGAAATTTGTTAAGAAAGCTCGATGAAACAAACAACATCGTAGACTTTCCGGCCTTTGTGGCAAGTAACCGGTCTCTAAAGCGTCCACTGCATCAAAATACACAAAAATTTAATTTCGTACCGCCATCAAATGAAGTTTCTAAACCAAATTATCATATGCTTCTTCTTCGCGTCAATGTTGATCTAGTTTCTTTATTATCAGCGCACAAATCAACATTCCAGACGGCGGTTCGCCTCGGCCAAACAAAGCCTAAGATTTTCAGCATTGTCAATGCGCTCATTATTATGGATTTTTTCATATGTATACACTTGTGTATTTCATATATATACACTTGTGTATGAATGAGGGGCTTCGTATGCTGCCTGTATGCTAATGTGCCTACAAATAGGAAATTATCATACAAATGCGTATTATCAACAAAATCAACATCATCAGCTTCATAAAAAACTTGTCGGCCAGCGTTAAATGTCACATAAAGGTAATGAGTTGTTTTCATGTTAGCATTCATATCTACATTTGTATTAGTATTTATCTGCATATAATCGCAATTAACGTAATAATTTATTAAAAACTTATATTTGATAGGAAGCTGAATGCTCTATATTGGCGTGGATTTAGATTGGTTATCTTCACACACATATATGTATAAGTAGTATGCATGTATTGGGGATGTACATTTTTTACATTTTTACGATCCCGGAATTTTCGGTATTTCGGTATTACAGTTTCGGGGTCCCGGAATTAGTGTCAGGATTTATATGTATATTCATTATTTTGCAACAATTTAACTCGAAAATAATTATTTCAATATTGCTTCAGAAATTCTTCTCCCACATAATAAATAGTAATTGGGTTTTCAAGATTTGTGTTTACTTCAAGTGGAAATTATTTTATTAGTAAGAAAATAAAGAAACTATATGCACATTTAATAATATTTTAGTATGTTACATATACAGTTTGTCAAAAAAGTCTGTGCACATGAAAATAAAAAAAGAAAAAAATCAAAAGGTGCATTAGGTTTTAATTGAAATAATAACTTTTTAAATTTTTTTTTTTTAACAAAATAAAAAAAGCTTCTAAGGCGATAATTATATGCTTATATACACTAAAACATAAAAATAGTTCAATTTCTCTGCTTGTCAAAAAAGTGTTTGTTGGTTGAAAATCAAGTTTGGTGGAATTTTAGGTCTTTTGGGGTTTATATTTTGTATGTCGCTCCTTGCACATCAATTATCGCTTGAAGACGACTTGCATTGATTTAATTAGTTTCGGAATATCAGGTATTTTTTCCCACTCTTCTCTGATGAATTTTATTAATTCAGTTCTATTAGTTGGCGATCTTTTTCCTACTTTTCTTTTTAAATGAACCCACATATTTTCGATTGGGTTAATGTCGGGACTTTGAGCGAGAGTATCAATAACTTTGGTGCAGTTGTAGAGTAACCAGGACCTGAATAAGTAAGATTTATGTTTGGGATCATTATCTTGATAGTATTTGTATTTGAATTTGTTCGAATTTTCCGGGTCAACAAAGCCGAATTTTCAAATACGGGCAGTCAATTCGTTTTTTAAAATATCAAGATATACTTCCTTGGTCAATATTTCGTCCAAAATTTTGATTTCACCTACTCCCTTTGTTGATATACAACCCCAAACCATTACTGACAGTTTTCCAAACTGTACGGTAGGAATAATATTTGTGTTTTGTAGTGCTGTGAGAGGCTTTCGCTAAACTCTCTGGGGTCCATTATGGTAGTAGAGCACCACTTTCGTCTCATCTGAGAAAATAACGTCATCGCAGTACTCTGTGGGAAGTGATATGTGCTCGCAATCTTTTATCAACGTTTTGTGCTGATAACAGGGGTTTTTTCCTAACCACTCTTGAAGAATATTTGTGTTTTTGCAACGCTTTTCGAACAGTTTCATGAGAAACTCTGAACGCGTAGTCTTTTTCCACTTGAAGAGCTAATCCTCTTGTACTGCTTTGCGGGCTATTATAAATAGTTTTAATAATTTTACGTTCAATTCGCTGCGCCACTTTTTTTGGTCTGCCTGTAGATCCTTTCAACTCGAGTCTTTCTTCATTTTCAGCTCAGTTTATGATATTATATACAGTTCTAATTTTGAGGGAGAACATATCGGCGATTTCTCTGGCTGATTTGCCTTTGTAGTGATTGAAATACACTAATTGAATAATATTTTTTGAAACTCGTTTTCCTGGCATTGTTTTTATTCAAATCTGAGATTACTGGTAGCACTGAAGACAATCACTTTATAACTAAATAATTTCTTACCCCTTTCACATTCCATACCATTTGCAAAAAACCCGAAATGAATGAAATTCGCGGAAAATAACTGCATTTTTTGCTGTTTTCATCAGTTACGCAAAGATTTTTTTGACACTTTTTAAATAGAGTAAACATATTTTTGTTGTTGTTGTTTTTTGTAATGTGTGTGTTTATTTAATAACTGTTGGCGCCTAATAATCGTAGACAAGTACAGTAATAGAATGTGCGTATACATTTTTTGTTGGCTTTTTTATTTGTTGTTGGAATTCTCGATCAAAGCTGGAATTTTACATTTTTCTTCACTATGCAAAGATATTCTTGAGAAACAGTTCATATTGTAAGTTAACTTAAGCTATGTTCAAATAATCTCGGTACAGGACAAACTTAAAAACGGCCGAGGAATCTTCTAACTCCGTTTTTTGCGGGACAAAATCAGCGTAATAAGAAGTGGACTCTAGTAGAATCAGCTTTTAAGTTTACTATTCATATAAATATTAGACTGAAAAATAAGTTCGTAGCGTACTTTCATTTAAGCAAAAAAAAAAAAAAAAAAAAAAATACATCAATAAGTTAATCAAATATATATTCGCTGTTGCTGTTTACAACCTCTTCCCATCTCCCGACCAATTTGTTGATGCTACTCCGCCCATAACCGCCTGGTCTAGCGTCAAAGAAGTTGTTGAGTCTGTTTTTAAGTAACTCTAAGGTAACGCTCTTCATATGGTTTGGCAGGGAGCGAAAAAGATGATAATCGGACTGTGCAAGGTCGGAAGAATCGGGTGGATACTGAAGGATCTCCCATTCGAGCTGTTGGAGTGCGGCTTTGACGACTTGTGCAACATGAGGCCTAGAGTTACACTTCCGGCCGAGTCGTTGTTTATTACCGCGTGTTGCTCAATGACGGACGAGATGCTGAGAAGCAATTCGTAGACGACCTTCTTTGTTTTTTTTCGTGGAGGCTCCCAATTTTTCGGTAAATCCCATTGAATGAAAGTGATCGAGAATCGCTTAGGCAGGTAGGTAGGTAATATGGCAAGAGTACCCCAGGCACACTTCAAGTAGCACATTACGTGCCGTTTTGATACCATAATGTTGAACCACCACCTGTGAAAAGATTAAGAGAAAAACCCGTTTACAGCTATCCAGTGCTGTTGCTGTTGGATCTAGGCTGGAGAATTTCCTCAAATCATCTCGAAAGGGCACGCCAAGGAATCTCTAGCGCCTAGCCGCCAGAGCCGGACATTTGCAGAGAAAGTGTTCCACAGTCTCTTTCTCTGCAGGATATTGCACAGCTTCTGCAATAGGGGTTGTACGGAGTTCCAAGCTTCTCCGCATGACTACCGATCATTCAGTGACCAGTGAACACCACAATGAGTTTGGAAATTTAATGGCGGGGGATTCCCATCACCTAAAGCGTTCTGTTTCTATCATATTGAGATAAATGGAGAAATCGAGAATCGTTTAATCGCAGTTAATTTTTTCCGTCAATTCATGACTTCATCAAATTCAGAAGGCCTACCGCTGCGGAACGTGTCAACGATGTCAAAGGCGTCGTTTTTGAACTTTTCAAACCATTTTCTTGCTGATACCTTCTCCTTGCGTTGCTTCGACAGCTTTTTGATGATGAAAAGCAAAGCAGAGCAGGTGTCAAAAATGTTGATTTTTGCCTCCTGGGCATACCATTTCTAAGCCTTAAGGGGTTACGCCACTCTAGCTACTGTAAAAAAGCAGTTTTTTAAGGATTTTTTTACATTGAAAGAAAGGTGCTAGGAAAAAACTTTTTAAGTATATTATTAAGCATGTATTTAAGTGTAATTACAAATATTTTTATTGAAAAATATTACAAAATGGCGCCTTTGGAGTGAATCTCTGAACGCGCCCTGCGAAAAAGGCACGTCATGGCAAGCAGTACAACTGACGTAAATGTCAACCTAAACCAAATTAAAACAAATTCTTCTAAATCGACGTGAGTATAGCTGTAGAAATACGTACGGGATTTTAGAAATATTGAAATTTGTGTATTTTGCAGATGTTTGAAGTCAAAAGTAGAATTTTTCGTCTAAAATGGAACCGTTAATTGTTTATAAAAATTTTTCTAATTAATTAATAAAAAAAATCCGTACGTATTTCAGTGCGGAATAATGTTCTAAAGATCTTTGTACAATTACAAGTGAAAATATTAAAAATTGTTTGAGTTATGCTGCTTGCCGTTTTGAAAAATCACGTTTTGAGATAAACACGGTTTAAATTTGAATAGGCGGTTCAGAGACGTCAGAGGCGCTCGCGCAAAAGTGCGAAATATTAGAGATAAACATTTTTTTCACGCATAGGACTTTTTGTTTTATATTCTAAAGAGTTTAAAGCATCTTTTAAGCAAAAAAAAAAATTTCGATATTTTGAAAATCCTAGAGT